>CAUYPK010161811.1:0-80860 GCA_963574355.1 Loris lydekkerianus
TGATGTATATTGAGTGATTTTTACTCTAAAGAAAGTCCAATAAGTCATCAGAATTTATGTTCTACAACAGTCCAAGTTTCCCTGTTGTGGAGCTTACCCAGACCTTTTGGAAGACTCTGGGGATAGGCACTCGATGGTAACACCACACCGTGAAAACGGTCACTCTTTTCAGAGAGCACAGTGGTGTGTTGGGCAAATGTTACAAGCATATTAAAATCATAAATGTTGGACTCCAGGGATTCTATTAAGTATCACCGATTTCCCTTATAAAAAAAAAAGAAAAGAAAAGAAAAATATTAAAGATGTTAAGAAGGGGAAGAACAAACAGATCTTCATTTTATTACCCAAATATGACTCTGTCAGCAGGTGTGCATAATGATGGGAAGGCCTCTGCACAGAAGCAGCACACCTGTTCCCTGAGGTAATTCGGGGGGAGCTAAATGGAAGCCTGGATTTAAACCATGGCAGTGAAGACAGAGGGGCAGAGTTGAGATAAACTTGTAGAATTAATAGAACTTAAAGGATGACCTGGCCCAGGTCGCCTGGCTCACACATTCAATCCCAGCAGCTCATAAAGCTGAGGCAGGAGGATTGCTTGAGGCCAGGAGTTTAAGACCAGACTGGGCAACAGAGCAAGACCCCCAGAGATTAACTCTGGAGATTAATTCAATCTTTTATTTTTTACTTTTTGTCATGTCTTTTTAAGAATACTAGAAAAGAGAACTTGAAACATTCTCAACACATAGAAATGATAAATACTGATTTTATCATTACACGTTCCATGCATGCAACAAAACATCACGTGTGCCCTAAAATATGTAAAGTAGTAGGTAACAATAAAAATGGAAGTAAATGAATAAGTAAAGGATGTATTAGTATCTTTACCCCAATTTACTCCATATTTCCCTAGAATGACATTTACCTAATTTTGCTTGAAAACCTATTTCTTACTTTTTACCAGCAGCAGTATTCCCACCCCCACCCCCAATGTCAGTATTTGGGGAGTACCTACTGCTAAGTTGGTTTTTTGTCCAGTCTTGTGACAGATTTACATCCTGCTGTTTTATTTTGAATTTTATTCACACTGTTTGCTTTTACCCTATGTTTTTAACAGTACCGGGGTTTTTTACTGTGTGTTTTTTCTCACCCTTCTTGAGCCATTGTATTTTTTTGCTTGTTACTGAAGTTCTCAGGTTTTTTGTGTGTACCTGCAATTTCACATTTTATTATTTTCTCAAAGGAATGCTCCACAAATATTTCTTATGTAATTCTAAGGCATTGGAAGAGATTTAGTATTTTACGTATAAGTTGAATTAATAAATCACAACTTTCATAAAGACTTCAACTAAAGACCTTTATCATTTACTAGGGCCCTGGTGTCCTTACTTTGGAAAAACCCTTTTCTCAAAGTAGCAGTGAAGTGTCTATTTTCTAATGTCCTATATGCAAATTATGTTCCTTTTATTCTGTAGTCTGTGCATCTCCTGCGATATCTTCCTCTGCCTGTAAGTGTAGAATTAAAATTCATCTCCTGTGCCGAGGTAGGAAGTAGCCTCCAGACAGCGGGCTAGAAACCAAGTATCTTATACACAAGCTTATGTTTCTCTCACTTTTTTCTAATAGCAACCATCCTATATTTAAAAATTATTTACAACGGCTTTCATCAAGCAGTCTGAAAGAGACATCCTTGTACTATTCAAATTTAAAAACAGACCAAGATATCATCACATCAAAAGAGAAAAGTAAGTAGAAATTCAACTGCCAGCTCAATGCTGACCTGTCTTCAGAGTCACGGCGGCCTGGTCCCTTGGGCTTCCGTCGAGTTTTATTGAGGGTTTCTGTGGGCCTAGCCCCGACTGTGCTGGGCTCTGAGGACACAAGGCACACAGGAGCACAAGTCCTGCCCACAAGGAGGTTACAAAGTGGCTGGATAATTTTTTTAAAAAATACAAAAGCTCTTAAAATTTATCTATGGTACAAATTATTTTATATGAAAAGGGATTTCAGCTAGTAAAAAATGAAGAGAATAAAGAAACACTTTTATCCATAGGATGAGCCTGCAGATATTTTGAATTAACAAAACATTCAGTAAAGTCCAGATTAGTAAAAAATATGAGCACAAATATTTTTAAGACAGAAATTAAACATTTAAGTCATCCCAGTAACTAAAGTATAACAAATAAGGTATATTTTATACATTTCTTTTAGATACCTATGTAACAATGAACATCTGGATAAGTTTCTTTTGATTGTGCTTCTAACTACAGAGGATGATGAACAAAATTGACGATGTTGAAAAATAATTTTTTGCAAACCGTGTAACCTAAGCATATGTACCCTCATATCAACTGGAAATAAAAGAATGGAAAAAAAAACTTTTTCCTTTACATTGTTTATATCATTCCCATAGATTTTATTTCATTATTTACTTAATTTTTAAATGTTTTTACTGTGGGTAGTAAAAAGGCACACCAGTTCAACTCTGTCTGAATTTTCACATGTGTTGTGGGCCACGGTAAATACCCGTAGGACACATAATACACGTGTACATAATACACGTAAAAGATACACGTGTACATAATACACGTAAAAGATACACGGGTACATAATACACGTAATACACGTAAAAGATAATGACTCTGCTTTTCTCTTCCCTCTTTGTAAGAATCTGGATGGCATTCTGAAGGAAAACTAATCTTTTAAACTTAATATCCCCTGTTCTCTTTGGCTGTAACATCTTAGCATGGCCTGACATGCGCCCTCACATTACACTGGCCCAGGCTTTTTTGGGAGCAGTGTAACTGGGTTTTTTGTTTGTTTTCTTTCCCACTGGGTTGCCGGGTGGCAGAAAAGCCCTGATGCTGTAACTGGATGGATGTCAGAGTGGGCAGGCATTCGTCTCTTCCTGTGCAAAAGTCATAGGTCTACGATTACACAGGGTATATGAGATATACGTATATTATGCTTATATGACCCACTTTTAAATCATATTCATGTTACATATTTATTTGCATATACATCCTGCAGAGCCTTATAGTGGTTATGATGATTATAATTAAACCATGGATTAAGCACCATTTTCTCCACATGTAACATTTTTTGGCAGAGTGCCTGAGGAGCTTATTTTATTTTGATGTTTAGTTTTATCCTCATTATAATCTCATTACACAATGATGAGAATTTGTGTTTATTGAGGATAATAACAAAAATGAAGATGAAGATACTTGTTAAAAGTCATGATCCAGAATATATATGTACGTATGTATATATGTGTGTATATATACATATATATGTGTGTGTGTATATATATATATACACTTATATATATGTGTGTATGTATGTATATATATTTATATATAAAAGTATATCTATATATACTTTTTTTTGTTAAGACAGAATCTCACTCTACACCCTGGTAGAGTGCTGTGGCATCACTATAGCTCACAGTAACCTCAAATTCTTGGGCTCAAGTGATCCTCTTGTCTCAGCCCCCTCAAGTAGCTGGGACTACAGGTGTGTGCCACCACGCCTGGCTAGTTTTTTCTATTATTTATTTGTTTTTAACAAAGATGAGGTTTTTCTCTTGCTCAGGGTGGTCTCAAACTCCTGAGATCAAGCAATCCACCTGCCTCAGCCTCCCAGGGGGCTATGATTACAGGCGTGAGCCACCGTGCCTGGCCAATCCAGAATATTTAAATACATAAATTTATAACAGAACTTCTTATTTTCAGTGAAGTTAGGATACAATGGATACATTTCTATGGATCCTAAACAAACGTATCTTCGGTATCTGCCACTCAATTTTGTAACTGATGTCTTCTTGTAAAAACCTCATTCTAGGTATTTGATACTGGCATATACTTTCACTACGTCAGAATTCAAATTGGGCAAAGATCATTCCCTACTGTAAATTAAATATCTTTGCCAAAGAGTGATTATTTTTGAAATGTTTTTCGATTATCATATTATGAATCACCCTCACAAGAAGAGCTATCAGAAGCATGGTTGTATAAAACTCTTTGTGAGTATTCTCCCTGGATGTGGGCGTTTTTAAATCAGTAAAGTTTAACATGAAATTTCCCGACTTGAACAACATGGAAGCAATTTCTGTGCCATTCATTTACATTTTCAACAGATAATCTTGCCTTTGTTGATAATTTACTCCACGAAGAGCCTCTCTCTAGGTGTCCAACCCTGCAGTAAAGCCCAGACAAGTGGGGTTCATTAAAAAATGAACACCGTGTAACTTCAGAGTTCAGAATAAAGCTAAGAGGAGAGAGGAAAGATACTCAACTGTTAGGTATTAGGACAAAGGGAGATCTGAATATGCAGGAGGTGGGTAGGATTTTCATGGGCAAAAATAATCATGAAGTATTATAAACAAGAATAGCACGCAGAGGTTTGGAGTTGATTCTCTTAAACCTACACAGCCAGGAAGCCAGTTTATAATTGGAATTGAGCCTCATATAGTTGGAGGTATGTCTGAATAAAGAATCAGTTAATATCATACTTCATTAATATCTATATTTTTATGTTTGCTTTATATTCATTATAGTGATAACCCTAGAGGTATTATTATCTTCAGTTTATAAGTTAATTTACTAAAATTCAATGAGATTAATTTTCTCAGTGTTACAGAGCTTGTGAGTGGCACAGTCAGATTTAAATCCAACTTTGATTCCAAAACCCGTGCTGTGGCTGGGACGCAGTGGGTGGCTCATGCCTATAATCCTGGCATTCTGGGAGGCCAAGGAGGGAGGATCGCTTGAGTTCAGGAAGTAGAGACCAGCCTGAGCAAGAGCAAGACCCCATTTCTCTACTAAAAATATAAAAAATTAGCTGGGTGTTGTGGCACGCACCTGTAGTCCCAGCTACTTGGGAGGCTGAGGCAGGAGGATACCTTGAACCCAGGAATTTGAGGTTGCTGAGAGTTAAGTTCGTGCCACAGAAAAATTAAAAAAAAAAAAAAAGCCCAAACAACATAACTCTATGCTGCTATATCACATTGTCTTATCATCTGGAATATCACTGTAGAGCAAATCTAACACTGTAGGAAGAACAGTAAACCTGGAATTAAAACAAAAAACACAGACTTGAAATCAGCCATGTTGTATAGGGCAAGCCCTGTGTAAACTGTACCATCTTTTGTAAAAATAAAATAATAAACCCATGACAACTAGATAACTACACAGATGAGCGACGGACAGATAGAAGTGGAGGAGCACAGACACGGTGTTGGCAAATACCACGTGCTCAATAAAACTTACTGGGTTTCAACTGAATAAAGGTATTGTGTATAACATTAGCATTGTGCCAGCTTAGATCATTTCAAATGTAGGTTTGAAAGAAAATAAGTGTAGTTAGTTTATAGCCAACACAAGTGGTTCTGCTGTTTTATCAACTATTCATTCAATCCAGATGAGAGAAATGACAATTTAGCCGCAGTACAGGGTCTTACGGTTAAACTGCTGACACTCTATGCTCATCTCTTCTGAAGACGGGTGACAACCTGGCCCTTCACGTAGTCCCCAAAGAGGCCACACTCAGTAAAACTGTGTTCAGTTCATGAGGAGAGGGGAGGGAGGGAGAGATGAGCAGAAAAGAAAGGGTGGTGAAGTTCAAAGCTGAAAATATTAGATGATGCAGTCGATTTTTTAAAAGTCCACAGAGTTTTTTATTTCAATACAGACAAAACACATCCCCTTATTTCATAAAAAAGTAACAAAATTTGATATTCAATAATTTTACCATTTATTCATTTTGCTTTGTTGTATGCTGCTGGAGAAGAAATTTTTAAAAATCTTGAATTGTTAGTGGTAAATCAGATGGTCAGGCTGGATTTTTTATTGCTCTAACTGAACAGTTAATCATCTAGTTTAAAAAAAAAAATTTTTTTTAAGAGATAAGAGTCTCATTTTATTGCCCTTGGTAGAGTGCTGTGGCATCACAGCTCACAGCAACCTCCAGCTCTTGGGCTTAGGTGATTCTCTTGCCTCAGCCTCCCTAGTAGCTGGGACTACAGGTGCCTGCCAGAACGCCCGGCTATTTTTGTGTTGCAGTTTGGCCAGGGCCGGGTTTAAACCCACCACCCTCGGTATATGGGGCCAGTGTGCTAGCCACTGAACCACAGGTGCCGCCCCTAAAATTTTTTTTTATTCTGCTTCAAGGATCCCACTAGCTGCCTTGCCCCTTTGTCTTTAAAAGCTTAGAAAAACAATTAAGTAGATTCCTGAGTTAACTAAAATTGAGACAGGAACTTTTAATTCTAAGATTAGCCCACAAGGACACAAGGTCTCCAAACACTAATCACATGTGTGGCATAAATACTCTCTAACCCAGGACCCTTCAGACTTCATTCCAGACCATTTTCTACATCATTAAATCTATGTCCTATTAATTGATTTCTTGCTGTCAATATGTTGACTTTTTTCACTGTCAAAAACTTACACTGATTTTTAAATCTGGTATTATTAAATCGAAGCTCTCATAAAAATACAAAGATGTCCACTTCAGTTAAGATTCAGGAAAAGGTTTGAAGTTGGAGAAATCTCTCAGAACATGGGTCTTTATTTTTCTCACTTTCTTCATCAATCATATCTATAAAATTGTGTTCAACTTCTTAAATATGCCTTCAAAATTGCATCAAAGAAGCCATTTTAATATCCAGAGGCATAGATTATCCTGATAACCCTGGTCTCCATGGGTATTACTGACAAGAAAAATCATTCAAATAAAAACAAAAACAAGATAAAAAAATGAAGAGACAAAAAAACCGAAGAGACAATCCAAATCAAAATATGAAATCCTCCTTCTCGGGTGGGAAGAAACACATAAACTCAGGGAAGCAGGAATTGCCATGAAATGTCCAACTTCGTCCTTCATTATCTGTTAGAATAGAGAGAGAGAGAGAGAGAGAGAGAGATGTAACGATAAGACAAATAGGGGCTTTTAAAAAATGTGTCTATGATGTAAAGAGTAAGACATCTGTGAGAAGTATTTTCGCCTTAGACATTCAAAACATTCTTGTTTGAAGAGATTACATGTGTTTTATAAGTAAAAGCAACTGTCAGCACATCAAATGCCTTAATAATCTCGTCATAAAAACAAGCTCCAATTGGGAGGCACCTGTGGCTCAAAGAAGTAGGGTGCCAGCTCCATATACCGGAGGTGGTGGGTTCAAACTCAGCCCTGGCCAAAAACAGCAAAAAAAAATAAAAGAAAAAAAAAAAAAAAAAAAACAAGCCCCACTTAGTATATGACTATCACCTAAAAGGAAATAAGTACAAGTTGAAATAGCTGGGGCATTAATTTTTTTCTCCTATCAAAGCAGCAAAGTATTCTGTTTATTTTAATAAATAACAGTGTGGACTAGGGTGAAGCAAATTTCGTCACCCATGCATGATGAAATTTTGTCTCTATTTGGCAAAACAGTCTGACTACTGCATCTTTAAAGAACATTATGAATTATATATTATTTATTCACTAAATTCTTATGGTAAAAAGAAATTACAAAGATTTTAAATATCTGCATTTCAGTCCTCTATATAACACAGCACTATGTATTCATGGCGAGGCTGCCTCTGTAAGTGAACTCTAGTGTTACTTTTGATGGACTATTGCATACATATTAAATAACTTTAAAGAGAATTTGAAAATAGTGCTTATTTATGTCAAGTAGAATAAGAACAATTTTCAAAAATGCATATTGTAAAATTATTGTAAGTATATCAAATGATATTTTTGAGTACCAAAACAGAAAAAAAAGAGCCCCCCCCAAAAAAAAACCCCACCAAAATGACAGCGGGTTTTTCCTGACTAAAGTTAGGTAAGCTGCTTTTATTTCTAATTTTCTTCATTTTCAACGTTTCTATACAGAACATGGCTTATTTTTTTATAAGGGAGAGAAAGTATAATAAGATTTACTTTATATTTTTTAAATGTAATTAGAGCGAACTGACCAGAAAAAAGATGAGAAAAGCATCTCCTTCCCCACCCCCACTTTATTTGTTTCCAGGGAATTTGTATTTGTAGCAAAGTGGTGTGCGTCTACGTTAGATATTAGGGGAAAGATGTAGGACTGTTAAGGAGACTCGAGTAAAAATTGTACTGGCCTCGTGATTTTTGAGCTGTTTAATACAATCAACCAGCTTATTTTAGCCTATGGAAAAAACGTAGCTGCACCCTACATCTGTACTGAAAAATACATCCAGATCGTCCTGTGAAAAACAGATTTTCTCTCAGCTATCTCAACCACGGCCAAGGAAATTGGGCTGCTTGGGTGGCCACATCCATGATAACAACTTGTACCCAACATTGCCCAAAAAGTAAGATACAATAAGGATGTCGACATTCCCTTAAAATGAAGAGTTCGATTTATCTGCTAAGTCAAGTGTGTGCTCTCTTTGAAAAAATAGTCAAACCTTTGCACATTCCTTCTTTTAAAAAAAGGTCAGAAGTGCAATAATCCTCAAGAGATTTTCATTCCATTAGCCCTCCAGGTACTAGCAGAAATATTAAAAGTGTTTGAAGGAGGAAACTAAAGCATGAAATGTGATGTGGCTGATCGCGCACCATGTCATTATTATGTTCTGCTTCCTAGAATGTTCATTCATGGAAGTACATGTTTGGTACAAAATAAATCTACCAAAAGGACAGCCCAGAGTGTGCTGGTCATGTGGTGAACACACTGGACTTGGTGTCTAATTAAAACAGCAATTGCTCAACCTTAACCTGCTCTGGAGACTGTCCTTGTTATGAAAACTCAGCGGTGCGCCTCCTTCATGGCTAAAGAGTTGATGAGTCAGAAGACCAGCCTGTCTCAGAAAGCTTTTAGTTGGAGGGGATTTCAGTAGAGTTTTATAAACACCAGCTCCTCTAAGGAATTTAATTCTCCTTAATGAGATGCGTATACTAAGTTTGCATTTTAATTCTTTAACTCTGCCTTTGTAGCATGAACTCAGAAGAGAACAGAGGGGGTAGGCTGGGCATAAGTCCAGGCGCTTCTGAATCTCACCTTTCCAAATGGTCACTCCACATCAGGGTTGAGGAGCACTGGTGGGGTAGGGACGTGGAGCCGGATGCATAGTTGTTTGTGTGGTACCTGATCTGTGAACAGACAGAGGGTTTCAGTGGACAGAATCATTGATTTTGACCCCTTCTGTTAGGTGACACTCCCTTTAACATGTTGAAAGAAAAGCAAACCTAAAGCCCACACATTAACTCATAATGGCTGCCATTAAGCAAATAAAGATTTTTTGTTTGTTTGTTTTTAATTTGAGACAGAGTTTCACTTTGTTGCCCTTGGTAGAATGCTGTGGCTTCACAGCTCACAGCAACCTCAAACTCTTGGGCACAAGTGATTCTCCAGCTTCAGCAGAATAGTCCCAAGTAGCTGGTACTATAGGTGCCCGCGACAGCGCCCAGCTATTTTTTAGAGACAGGATCTCGCTCTTCCTCAGGCTGGTCACAAACCTGTGAGCTCAGGGCAATCCACCTGCTTCGGCCTCCCAGAGTGGTGGGATTACAGGTGTGAGCCACCATGCCTGGCCCAAATAAAGATGTCTAGATATTATCTTCTCAAGACCATCTCACTCCTACCTCCACGCTTTGACTCACACTCATTTTCTCCTATGCTGCTATGACAAACATTATATAAGAGCAGAGCCTGTGTCCTACATGACCTCTAAGTCCCCAGAGAAGTTAATCATAGCGCTTGTTAAATGCTGCATAAAAACTCCATGACCTCAGATAATAAGCAAAGGTGAATCTAATTAAAGCACTCTCCAGCCAATTGGATAAAGGCCAAAATTCTTCACATGACCTCAAAAGCCCTGTTTAATCTGGCTGTACGCTGCAATTCCAGCTTTGTTTCAAACCTTTTGCCCTTTCACACTTATGCCAGAGGTCCTCAAACTTTTTAAACAGGGGGCCAGTTCACTGTCCCTCAGACCTTTGGAGGGCTAGACTATAGTTAAAAAAGAAAACTATGAACAAATTCCTATGCACACTGCACATATCTTATTTTGAAGTAAAAAAAAAACAAAACGGGAACAAATACAATCACATTGCCTCCTGTGGCCCACGGGCCATAGTTTGAGGAACCCTGAATTATTCGCCATCTTTGAACATCGTGAATGGTACCATCCTCCTTTCTACCTCAGGCCCTTTGCACATGCATTTTCTTCTGCCTGGAGATAACTGTTGTTCATCGTACAGTTCTCACCTGGAAAATCACTTCCTTGGGGAACATCCTGTTCACTAGGACTGGTTCTCCACCTTATGACACACTCTTTTTCTTTTCAGAAATGCATGTAGTTTGAAACTGGTATTTGTTGATATATCTAAGCAATAAGCTTCATGAGAACAGGGACCATGCCTGGCGCAGAAATCATGGTCAGTAAGCGTTTGGGCATCAATAGATAAACTGCATGACTGGTCCTGAGGCTCATCCCTCTGTAGCTTTCTCTGAATTACAGCCTAAATTCACTGAACGTTACAGCTGAAAAAACATTTCTTTTTTATGTATTTCTTAGTCATTCTCCTTTAAGAAAAAAGATGAATGAAAAATATTTATTATAAGAAATTGTTACAAGAAAAGCAGAAAAAGAAAAATTGTTACAATAAAAGCAGTGTGTCCTCAGTCTTTTTCATTGGCTTCCTAACACTTTTTTCTCTTCCAAAATTTAATTAGGATCATCTTAAACAGCTTGGCCGCCCTAAGCAGCCCATCATTACATCAGTTGTCCAGTCAGACGTGGAGTTTTCCACTTCTTGGCTGTTTTAAACAAATGAAGGATTTCTGTTTTAGAAAGTCAGTGCTGCTTGCGGGGTCATAAAATATAATAACAGGTCTTCTTTGCAGTTAAAATTTGCGCTATTTCAGAGCAAACAGAAAAAGTTCAGTGGTTTTTTTCACAAAAATATTATGGCTCTAGAAGAGTGGTCAGACTTAGGGAGTAAGAAAAACAAGTTTTGCTATTTATACTGCGAGGCTTCCAGCGCCCCCTCTGTGCTCCTCTAAGGGAAGATTCTTCATACTTAAAACCAATCTGGCTGGGAGAAGTCCTGCCTCAGCTGACCACTGGGCTTTTCTCCCTGCTGCTGGGCTACTCGGCACTTGTTTAGAGAGGCTGCTTTCACCAAGTCGATGCCCTTGAGCTTGTGTTATTTATTGGTTAAATTTTAGTAGCAGATGCAATTTGAATATGACATGCCTGCACAATGTCAAACAGCTGGGAAAAACAAGAACTGGAGAAGTGACATACTGTGAGCTAATTCGTGAAGAGCCAGGAGTTCAGAAAAACAGTGTGCTGCTTACCACACCGTCTGCGGAGCGCAGAGGGTTCTGAGGGCTGTTCTGTGCGATTCTGTGAGGGTAAACACATGCCTTTCTACAATGTCCTGGTCCGCAGAAAGTACAACCCCAAGAGTAGACCCCGACATGGACTGCGGACGCTGGATGACAACAGCTGGTCAACATAGGGTCATCAATTGTAATGAACACCCCACTCTGCAGCAGATGCTGGCAATGGGGGGGCTGTGCATGTGCAGGGACACATGGGAAATCTCTCTCCTGTCTGCTCGATGCTGCCATGCACTACTCTAAAAAATAGATTCCATTTTTAAAAAATAATTGTCTATTGGACATGTGATTTAAAGCCTTCATTCCACTGTTTCTGACCCAAGGATTTCTTCTCTTGAATACATATTTCACATTGTTTCCAAGGGAAACCTCCACAGATCATAAATATCTTTGAAAGTTTCCCATTGCTGAAGAATAAAGCCTGCCGTATGTGGGAGATGCCAAGCTCCATTGCATTTAATTCCATTTAATGCTTAATCCCTTTAATACGCTGATTTTCACTCATGCCAGGCATGGCCCTTCTTCAGAGTGTAGGGTAGCCACGTCCTAAGGTGCCTCCTCCACACCTCAGCCCTCATCACCCTCAGGATTTTCCTTCCTGCTGCCCAAGTAAATTATTCCTGCCCCAAATAAATCCTTCTTCCTCCTGCTTCGACTAAGTTCCCAACTCTCCCGCGTTCCAGATACACGTGACAAGCCTGCTGGCAAAGCTTGTTTTTTTCTCTGGATATGAGAGGCTATCAGTAAAAGTGATTTTATTTACTAAGTCATAACTCAGGATATTTTAAAAGAATTCAGTTAAGGTAGGGCCAACATGTGTGTATGTGTGGGGAGAGTCGGAGAGTGGTCTGGCCATTTAAATTTGACTCTCGAACAAAATTATTTCTTGAAGCAATTTTGGCAAGCAGATTGATGCGTGAGTGGTCACCCCCCAGACCCTCAAACACAGCCCACTTGTTGGGCCTTGTTTTCTGAGTTTGTGGGGAGCCTGTGGCTGTTTTTGTTTGGGCTGCGGATGCCTGGTCTGCAGTGCCACATACTCTGTGTGCTGAGTACTGAGCTAGTCGGTCTGTGAGGCCCCTTCCAGAATGACTCAGCTACATCACAGGGCTATAGTCACTATCCACTATGTCTTCAGAATTTCACTTTCAAATTCAGTAGAGTCTCCAGCAGTTGACGACCCAAGGCACTGTGTCAAATCGGCCAACATACAGAGGTGGCCAATGGGAGGAGGTAGGCCTGCTGTTCTGACACATACATGTGGTGCGTGTCTGGTCTATGAAAATTAGGTCCACTTAAGGAGGTGGTCAGTGCCGGGAGGCAGTCGGCTATGGAGGTTCTACTGTATGTGCAGAGTTCCTTTATCTTGGAAAACAAAATACACACGAACACCTGTGCTGGGCCACTTGGCTTTACCTCTTATTGTAAGTGCTGTCCAATCTCTCTAAATGATACATAATTTCTGTTTCTCCTATTTTCTCTCCCTTCTACACAAGTGACCAAATCTATAAAGTACTTTACCATAAAGTATTAGTTCATTTCATTCTTTTTAGTTGATCCTATTATCAGCTCTTGACCTAAGAGGAACCTGAGGCCACAGATAGGTTAAGTAACTTGCCCAGGTTACCCACAGGTAAGTAGTAGACTTTGGGTTCAAATGCCAGCAGTCTGGTTCCAGAACACGCGTGCTAACTGCCCTACAGCCTCACTGCCTACAGCCCCCATACCTGGTTTTTAAACCTATGCTAGTAACAACCAGTCTCTTGGGAACTTCGGTGTGTGCTCTTGACACTGGCATTGTTGTCCTTGGGCTAGGTTCACTGCCTGGTGCCTGCTAATATTTATAAACGTGTCTCTTTTTTAGGCAAGTACAATAAAATCTCATTAATCTGGAATCACCAATCATTCTAATGGCAGCTGAACTAAATTTTATATTTTCCCGATGTATAAAAAGGGGTTAATTGGTTGCATTAATAAGCAAAACATATAAGGTAGTAGGAACAGACTTTGATCACTTCAGGAGAGTGGCCCCAAAGCCACCCTTGAATTTGCCACACATGCATACCTTTATTTAAAAAATATTTTGTTACAAAATACTCATTACAACATTTTACAAAAATATCCTCTACATATTTGCCACCTTTTTGTAAAATGAAACAATGAATATTTTATAAATAATGTACATTTAGTTATAATTTCCCATTTTCCCCAGGTATGGCAAATTTAGGGGCATCTTTTGGGACACCCTATATATAGATAACTTTGAAAGGCAAATCCAGCTCTCTGATATCAAAGGAGTTTTCCCTGATACAGACCATAATGTGTATAATGCCCTTCTTGATGTCTGCCTTGAAAGAATTACTATAGTAGCAAAACAACCCAAATAGCAAGAAAGGATAGCGAACGGCGTTTAATCACACACCAGAGTGCAGCGTGGTGCTGTGTGCCGTCACCTAATTTGACAGAGGTGGCCAACATAAGGAGGTAGGTACAGTGACACTGGTTTCCTCGCAATAGTACACAGATTGCAGAAGTCTTAAGAATTCAGAGAAAGGGGAAATATAAAAGTAATTGAGTGTGGCTGGGTTTTCTTAAAGAGTACAGGACAAGAAGAGAAGGCCTGGAAGGGCAGGGCGAGGCAGGAGGAAGACGGAGGTCTGCCGGAGCCGGCCCAGGAGGGCACATCCCATTGGCTGCAACGGGCGCTTTGCTTTTGGACTAAGACTGGACAGGGATGGACAGCGAGTGGAGACACTGAACTGCTACCCCATCCGAACAAGTCCAAGAGTTTGATGCAATTTGGGTGAATTTCAAACTGATGACTGATAGACAAAAACCTAAGATAAGAACAAAGATCAAAGGTTAAAAAAGTCCTCGTGGGGAAAGAGCCTCCTGACTTTCCAAGCAGAAATAGTCACCCTAGCCACAGTCTCCCACAGAACATCGTCACACTGCTGCCACACCTGTCACACGGGTGGCACATCAGCTCTGGAGTGGAAGCTTGGGTATCAACCCTGAAGACGTACCTCATCCAGAAACGTTCTCCATGTCATGCTGCGAAAGAGTAAATTAAGTTTTCTCTTCAAAATTCCGACCCACATTACAGAAATGAAAAGCCAGAGTTTCTAAATACCTTAAAAGTCTAGCCAGCCTTTCGTGGGGGTCTCCAGAGGCGGGGAAATTTTAGCTGTATAGCAATTCTCTGTAAGGAGGAACAGACAGGGCTCCTTCATAGCATTTAACGAAGTCTTTAGACACCGTATTTCTAAATAGTCAGTTACTCACTATTCCCCTGGTAAGGAAGTTTCTGTTTCTTCTCCAACTAGTTGGTTTTCATTAGGAGGTGCGTACAGTATGCCCCTATTTCAGCTTTTTACTGAATCTAAGTGAGTCTTTTTTATTTTTTAATATGTTCCAGAGAAATGCCTTCTTCCTAACTACTCTTAGCTTCTACTCTACTCTCCACCCACTGTGTGGTGAAAGCTCCTCCAGAAAGTGATGTTTTCTGCCTCTGGTCTCTGCTGCCCTCCATCCTCCATAAAACTCTACGGTTGGCCACACGGCAGAGAAGACATCCGGGTTACCGGACCCAGCTCCCCCCTGTTATGAGCGCGTGACCTGGAGCAAGTTACTTGACCTTGCTAGGCCTCAGTTTCCTCCTTGGCCAAATGCAGACAGTGGTAGTAACTACTGTTAAGGATGTTAGTAGAATTAAAAGTGTCAGTGCATATGATGAGCTTAGAGCGGAACCCAACCGTGAGACACCAGCTCAGAGAGTCTCAGCTGTCACCATGTCAGCTGCATTTATTACCCCAGCCTCACCAACACACCCTTAGGAGGAACATTCCCTGGCAGCCACAGGTTGCCATATTTTGTACAAAGATTCTGCACATCCCAGATGCACCAGATTGGAATAGGCGTGCAAACTCAAGCCACAGGTTAGCCACCAACCTGTGACTGCCCAGTCAAGGAGCAGTGAGTTGACAAGGAAGAGAATTCCTCTGGTGAGAATCTGAATTCGGAAATGTCAAGAACAGAGGAAGAACCTCCAACCAGAGCTGTGAGGAGCAGGTTATGAAGTTAACAACGACACTGGCAGTGGAGAGAAAGGATAGGCAGTCACAGAACACAGTATAACAAAAGGAAAACACACGTACCAAGGTTCAATCACAGTGCAGGAATGAGATTTCATTTATTCCAGTTGTTGATTCTTAGGATCCTGTTCAATCCCCTAACTCCAGCCTGCAGACCCCAGCCATAATACTGTATTCCACGGCAATAAACCTCCTCCTGTGGGGCTAAGTGCTGGTCCATTTTTTATGTCCCAAAGAACCTGGATCACTGACCATGGCAGGCACCTTCAATGATGAGTTGGGGAATTTTATACTTACTTTATTGATTCCGGTGCTAATCAATCAGCTCATGCCCCACCCCCCCTCAGCGCACCCCTCACACTGTTCTCCCGATCACCCTCATTCAGGATGGGCTTCCATTCTTTTTGACTTGTGCACAGACTAATTTTCTTTCAAGGGCTAGTTCAAATCCCACTTTCTCTGTGAATACCCAGGTACCATGCCAGACAGACAGATCAATTTTTTTGTGGAACCTGAAGCATATATGTCTTTCTTTAATAAAATGAATATAAAACCCGGTCCAGGGCTCAGGAAAGGACCTGTACAAGGGAGAGACTTCGAAATGTGAGTGTCGTTGGCTTCACTGTCCACCTGTTTCTGAGATCAGCTGAGAGGAACGTTTCCTGCCTGAAATTCTTCCACTAGGTATATTTGTAACTGTGTGTACGATTACACAGCCTGCTTCATGGATTACCTAGGTCTTATACCTGCTGCTTCCACATTGGGAACATAATTTGTGACTGGACTGCAGTATTCTCCCTCCTGGGGTCTTGGGAAGGAGGCCCTGACGTCTGACAGATCTACATTTGGGAGGGAAATCACCCCTGGACACCACGGCTCCTGCTCAGTTAGCATCCAGCCTTCTGCCTGAGATGGTTAGCCAAGTCATTCTCCCAGTGATTGTTTTTAAAGAAAACCTGGTCATTACCCACATATGCCTTGTCAAATTGCTGGTTATTTTCCTATTATCCTTAGAATAAAAACCAAAATCTGTTTCATGGCTCACAAGACTCTTGTCCACCTCTTCACCTTCAATTCCTCTCTCTCCCTCCCTCCCCCTATCAGCAGAACTAAGTAAGATAATGTCCATTTGGGGACGTCTAGGAAAGGAACAGTCAATAAACAGTAGCAGTTATCTCTGGTTTTAAATTCCACTTTGGAATTTTTGTTTTTTCACTTCCTCCTTCCCGCTCACCCCTGCCTCAGGTGACGCTCTCGGGAAAGACTCTTATAAAAAGATGATGGGATTGTTAATTGGCGAGATTTAATCATTCTGGAATGTAAACATACATTGCATGCCACATAAACAGAATATGTACAATGATTTTTTTGTCAATTAAAAACAAAATAAATAATTTTTTAAATTCAGGTTAATATGAGGGTACAAACGATGAGGTATAATGTTTGCATTTGTTAGGTAAGGTCCCTGCTGTAGTTGTGTCCTGCCCCGAGGAGGTGTACGATGGACCCTTGCATTGCGCCCGTTAGGTAGGGTGACTTTTTAAAAAATAGACAAAATAAGTAAAAGAGGACCTTGATGTGGGTGGAGCCCCAGAGAATAGAAAGAAAGGCTCATGGACAGGCTGGGTACCAAGCAGCACGGAGAGGAAACAGCTAGAGGAGCAGAGCAGAGAACTGAAGGGCTGATGGGAAGCAAGGCCTGGGTCAGAGCGGGGCCTGCCCAGGGACAGCGGGGACAGTGGGGACAGCAGGTGCTCACTGGAGTCACTGGGTTAGAGTGGGGCCTGTCCAGGGATAGCAGGAACAGCAGGGACAGCAGGCACTCCCTGGAGTCACTGGGTCAGAGTGGAGCCTGCCCAGGGTTAGCGGGGACAGCAGGCACTCACTGGTCACTGGGTCAGAGTGGGGCCTGCTCAGGGACACCAGGAACAGCAGGCGCTCGCTGGTCACTGGGTCAGAGTGGGGCCTGCCCAGGGACAGCAAGGACAGCAGGTGCTCACTGGTCACTGGGTCAGAGCAGGGCCTGTCCAGGGATGGCAGGGACAGCAGGCGCTCTCTGGAGTCACTGGGTTAGAGTGGGGCCTGCCCAGAGACGGCGGGGACAGCAGGTGCTCACTGGTCACTGGGTCAGAGCAGGGCCTGTCCAGGGACAGCAGGGACAGCAGGCGCTCGCTGGTCACTGGGTCAGAGCGGGGCCTGCCCACCAAGACAGCAGGCGCTCCCTGGAGTCACTGGGTCAGAGCGGGGCCTGTCCAGGACAGCAGGGACAGCAGGCGCTCGCTGGTCACTGAGTCAGAACGGGGCCTGCCCAGGGATGGCCAGGAACAGCGGGAGCTCCCTGGAGTCACTGGGTTAGAGTGGGGCCTGCCCAGGGACAGCGGGGACAGCAGGCGCTCGCTGGTCACTGGGTTAGAGTGGGGCCTGCCCAGGGACAGCGGGGACAGCAGGCACTTGCTGGTCACTGGGTAAGAGTGGGGTCTGCCCAGGGATGGCCAGGACAGCAGGCGCTCCCTGGAGTCATCAGAGGACTTGGGGGCTGCACCTCACCAAGTCACCCAGAATGTACTTCGGTTCTTTTATTTCATCTTAAAGGAAAAGAACTATCTCCCTGTGGCTAGAATTAGGGACCTCTGGATACATCAGGGTCACCCACTAAGCTCCACGGAGGCAGGGTTTGTATAATGCTGTTTCTAGTCTTGTGCCCGCCTACCACAGTGCCTGGCACCAAGTATGAACTCAATAAATATTTAATGATTGATCTTCTCAAGAAGACTTTAGCTCTTTGAAATCAGGGACTGTATTGTAAACATTCTGTCGGTCCAAGGAGCCCGCCCAGCATGACGCCCAGCAAGGAGCAACACTGGTCCCGCCTGCCGACTGACGCAGAACGCGCTTTACATGTAGAAGGGAGACTATGGTTCTTTAAGTGTGGTGAAAAAAACATGCACACCTGCTCAGATTCACAACCTGCCTTATCTTTTACCTGCTCCCCAGCTCTATAAAGGTAAACCATACAGAAGGAAAAACAATTACTGGCATCAACAATGCAGTCATCTGGGGCCGAGCCCTTCCCTGACCCATCTTGGCCACCTTCCGATTCCTCGGACTGGGTCGGGCAGTTCCATAGCTGCGCTTGCCCAGCTCTTGGAATAGGAGGATCCAGCCCTATCCCTGGAAGCACACTTTAACCTGAGGCTGGTTCCTGAAAGATCCTGGGCCCCAGGGATTTGCTGCCAGGAGCACCTGAGCTGGCCCCTCAGTGCCCACAGCCACTAGGCTGAGTGCTGAGAACCACCGTGTGTCACTCACCTGTTACCGTGTGGCTTAGCTGCTGTAGACATTTGCTATGGTGGTAAGTCGTTTAAATAATGACATTGTTAGCATTAACTAAAATAACAAAATTATTTTAACTATTCAAAATCACTAATAAAACAAAAAAGGCATAGCAGAAACATATATCCTAGTCATCAACTTAAAGAAAAAAAGTTTAAAAAGATGTATTTTTCAAGGGCCGTTAAGAATGAAGTTGCACAGTTCAGAAAAATTGGAGAGATATTTTGGTGAGACAACAAAAAATATTATTTGAATCTTTAAAAACCTCCTGGTATATTTTCTTGGATTGGTAACAACAGTCCCTTCCCTGCCCTCACGGAAACCCTTCCATCATTACAGCCCCGGGAAACTGGAAAAGCAAGTACCAACCCCAGCCAGAGGAAGAAACTTCTGCATGGGCTTTGCAGACGAAAGTCCTTCCCTTCTAGGAGAAAGGGACAGGGTAGGAAGAGGAGCAGCAGAGGGTGTGACTACTTCTCCACCATCACTACCTCAGCATCAAAACTCAGACGCGGGGACAAGAGTAGAAACGCCCAAAAGAGAAGAAATAGCCGCCAGCCACTGAGTTCACAGGCTCAAGGAGCCTCTCTGTATGTGTGTGTGGGTGTGAAAGAGGGGCCAGTGGCAATGCCCTGGGTCCAGCCTCCTGCTGCCCTGAGGATTAGGGACCACCACACCAAGCTGGGTGCTGGAGGGGCTGCCATGGGGTGCTGTGATTGGAGCCAAGGAGATTTCCTGGCAGAGACAGCAGTTCCTATGAGATGAAAGCCCCAGTCCCTAAAGCTTCAGGTGTGGTCACTGGGCAAAAACCCTGGTCCCCTGTGCACAGGGATAGTCCACAACTAGCCAATGCAATTCCATTAAACCACAGCTGCTTTACCAAGTTGTGGGGATAATGATTGGAGACTAGCTGTAAAGGGTCCTTTATATATGCAATAAGTAAATTCAGCAGAATAGTGAAGGTCAGCTCAATTTATCATTCATTGATTACATATCTTCTATGGGTCAGACACTCAGCTGTGCAATAAAAAAATCTTAACTCATCATCAGTAAAAATGTTACAAACTGTACGTGATTAAACAGTGCTGACCATGTAGTGTAGACTGTAGGTATTTAGTGATTGTGAGGTATCCACACGAGCGATGCATTCCCACTTCTCTCAGCAAGGAGAGCACCAGAATAAAATCGACAAAAGCCCCATTAGCTACAATACAGCCATTTGGAATTAGATCTTATAGAAAAGTGGTTAAAAAGCCAATTGTGTACCTTTAAATACAGCAAATTATTTATTATTGATCCTCATGTCTTTGTAATATAACAACTATGATCCTCAGGCAAAAGCTTGATAAATTCTCTTACATAAAATAAACCCATGCAGCAGAAGGACATTAACAAGTTATGACATACAGGTACATAACATAAGGGGCTGTCCTTTGATGGGCAGAGATTGCCAGCTGCTTCCTAGCAGCCGCTATCTCCCTGTGTATAGCCGGGCTCTGGTCATTAGCTGGGCACCAATTAAGACACTGCATTTCCGGACCATTTCCCAGTAAGTTATCACCATGTGACTCAATCTGGCCAATGATTTGAAGCAGAAGTGATGAGACTTCTGGAGAGTCTCCTTAAAGGGAAGAAGCACACCCTTCTTTATTTACTTCCTCTTCCTTCCTGCTGACCAGAAGCAGATTAATGGCAGGGCTCAAGCAGCCGTCTTGGGCTGTGAGACAGTAACCATGACAGCTGGAAATAGCTTCAGTCTCTGATAACCAGGAGGCAGTTCAGCCCCTGTACTGCCTATCTCCAGAATTGATGTAAATAGGAGAGAGATAACCTTCTATGTTCTTTTTCTTTCTTTCTTTGGGACAGATTTCACTCCCCCAGGCTGCAGTGAGTGGCATGGTCATGGCTTACCGCATCCTTAATTTCCTGAGCTAAAAGGATCCTCTTGCCCCAGTCATCTGAGGAGCCAGGACTACAGGAAGGCACCACTGTCGGGTCCCTCTGTGGTTACCACTGTGTCGGGTCCCATCTGGGGTGCAACTTATCAGAGTCCGGGGACACTGGGTCTTCGGCCCCAACCTGGGGCCTCGTCGGAGCCAGAACACTAGGTCTCCAGCCTCGGCCCACGAAACTGGACACGGACAGCTGTGCCAGCTTTCTTGGGCTGAGTCTCCTTCAGGTCGCTAAGCACCTTTAGAAGTCAGTGTCAATATTAGTAGGCGCGAGCATCTCAGCAGCAGTCTGTCAGTCTTCTTTCTGAGATCCCGCAGCAGCTTCTCCTGAGGTTGTGTATAGAAGTAACACATCACAGGTGTGGAGACTGCTATGTAATAACGTCGGTGTTCTGGTCGCCTGCTCTTACGTGCTCTTGTGCTCTTTAACAAGAGACCACTGATGTCAGATGATGTTCTGTGATGTTATATCCCTGCCCTGATCCCTTATCGCCAAAGTATTTCTCACAGGTGTCTCCTACACACAACTATGCCTGGTTAACTTTAAAAAATTTTTTAGAGGTAAAGTTTTGCTTGATTGCCCCCAGCTGGTCTCGATCTTCTGGCCTCAAGCTATCCTCCTGCCTTCCCCCTGGCCTCCCAAAGTGCTAGGATTGCAGGCATGAGCCACCACACCTGGCCCCTTCTCTGTTCTTTTAGCCATTGTTATTTTCTTTTCTCTGAAGGTGACCAAAATCTAGTACACAGGTAAAGCCATCGTACAGCCAGGATACAATCTAAGCTGTTGTCGAGAGAAAACCCAAAGTAATGCAAAGAGAAGCCCCATTAGTAGGAAACCTAAAGCTTTCATCACAGCTGTCCTAAAATGAAATTATTTACTTCAATTTTTCTATCCCCAAGACTTCAGGAGTTGACATAAGGAGACTGGTTTTATTGGGCTCTAACTTGTTTCATGCTTCAAAGTTCAATGATGATTTAAAATTGTTTGCATGTAATTTCCCCAAAACTTGTACAATATTTTGGTATTTTCAAAAAGGAGAAATGGCATAGCTTTATACGAGGAGTAAGACAGATCCACCCTTTCCATATACTGTGTCTACCACACCAACAGAGGCAGCGGAAAGAGCTCAGAATTGCAGCCTACAAAATTGGATTTGAACCCTAACTTACTATAAACCTAGAAAGGTCATCTAAATTTTATACAGCTGGGTTTCCATATCTGTGATGTGAGGATAATGATGCTATCAGACCCATTTCCCTCCTAAGAAGTTGGAATAATTAAATAAAATAAATGCATGTGAAAGTGTTATGTTGTTATTAAACAATAACATTTTTCTGTTCGCTTCCATTTCATTAGGAGACACATTTTGTTTTCAGTTTTCTGGGATAATGACTTTATGAAGCAATGCTTTTTTTGCCCATATTAACTTATTTTCTCTACCTTCTCACTTTCATCATTCTGCAGAAGAATTTTGCCTGTAGGATACCTGAGGGGTTTTTTTTGTTTGTTTGTTAGTTTTTTTTTTTTTTTTTTTTTTTTACAGTTTTTGGCCGGGGCTGGTTTGAACCCGCCACCTCTGGCATATGGGGCCAGCATCCTATTCCTTTGAGCCACAGGTGCCACCCTGATACCTGAGTTTTATGAGCTATGTGCATGCAAGCATTTAGGACCCCCCCCCAAAAAAAAAAATTAGTGGGAATGGGTATTTGGCTAACCCACAACTGCTTCTGTTGAAACCAGCACAGAAGATGCACTTGGGACAGATCCTGGAAATAAAAATAAATTTATTAGCTAATAATAGCAGCCTGAGCAGTTGGAACATGTCACTTACTGACGGAAATCTAAATGCTACATGTGGCACATTCCCTCTAACCTAGAATCAAGCACCCAGACGTTTCACACAGCAGAAGTTATTTTCACAGCATTGAGCAATTGTCAGTGATCAGAAATACGACCCTGGACCCACAAAATCCTAAAGTGCCTTCTGAGTTTTCAGAGAAATATCACTCACCAAATGGAGCAAAAGTATGCAACTAACTGGTGTGTGCCTCTCCACAATCTTATGTATAATGCAGAGACTCACAGCAATATGAACACTAGGATTATCTGCAAAGGGTTTACCTGGAACAGAATGAAAAATGTTACAATTCTATTTCACAGATAGTGAAGGAGAAATTGCATTTCCTGCTCAAAAGGAAGCAAGTTATTTGAATTTCACTGTCAAGAACTCCCTTCTGAATTATGATTCACTGCATAGGCCCCCTTCTGATGTGCATTCAGCTGGCCCTCGCCTGCCATTGATTAGCAGGCACCTAACCCTAATCTCCACTCCAGGGCTCCCAAACACACGCACCATTAGAACTTCCCTCTGATCTGGAGTAGGTGCTCCATGGGGACATGAGCTCCATTCCCAGCCCTGCCTTCTCAGTCCAGGACATGTGGGGAGAGAGGGCGTGTGTTGCACCTTCTCACTGCTGGAAACCCCACCTCCCTCCAGGCACCACTGAGGCTGCCTGACGAGGCTTCTCCTCCTCATCTCTCTAACATTCACTCTTCCCTTTTAAACCTGCTTTATTCCCCTCCCCCCACCACTTCCTTCATTACACCGTCTGAGCCAGAAGGTCAGGGAGTAGAGAATGTCTGCAGAACTAGAAGGGACGAGGGAAGGCACACGGGAAGTGACAACACAGAGATGTAACAACAGTCCTTCCCAGGTCCTTTTGTGGGGGTCTCTGATGTGGGCCCAGAAAGGAATTTTCGCAGTGGTCACAATTGTTCCAAGCTTAGGTATCTTCCCCAAACTCATATGTTTCCTAGGTTTCTCTAAAGAAATCCTATAATCCTATCCCCAGCTTATCATTAAAGCCTGACTATTCCATATCCCATTCCTCTGAGGCCACGCTAAGTGGACAGAGCTAGCAGACACAATTATTCCTGAGATGTTACAGAGTGAGTGACTGTGGCTCACTATGTTACTATTACTCACATAATTCATTTACTTTCTTTTTAAACAATTATCTTCTATAACCTTTTTATCATGCTTTTGGGGCCTTCTTAAGTTTCAGAATATTAGGAGGTACACATGTTTTGTTTACATACTTTGTTTTTGTACAGAATGAGTCAAAGTTGTAAGTGTGCCCTTGACCCAGATAGCATGCACTGTACCCAACAGGTGCAAGTTTACCCACCCACCCCCTAAAGCATTTACTTTCTAATAGGGCTCTGCCATGTTCTTGATCAAAGGAACAAACACTTTAAGATTGTAAGTTCTTTGGTGAATCCTAGAGAACTGGGGAAGTGATTAGAAATCTTTGAATAATAATAACAGCAACACTTAATCAGTTCTCACTAAACATCAAGCCCTATTCTAAGCATTCCACACATTTCTGTTTACGAGATGCTCATCACAATCCCAGAGAAAGGTACTATGAATATCTTTTGTTTTTTTTTTAATTTCTGATTAATAGGTGAGGTTACATTTTTTTGTGTTTGTTAGGCCAAGTACCTGTTGTAATTGAGCCCTTCACCCAAGTGTGCCATGCACCCCTACATTGTGCCTGCGAGGTGAGAGCACCCCACCCATCGTCCCTGCTCCCTTCTCCCCTTTTTCTCCTACCCTACCCTTGTGTTTTTCTCTTGTGTGGGCATGTAGCTGTTCATCAACTGGTTTTATATTAGTATTGAGTACACTGGATGCTTGCTTTTCCATTCTTGTGATACTTAGAAGGATTTTCTCCAAATCCACCCAGGTAAATACAGAAGATTATGAATATCTTTACAGAAGCAGGTACTAGACCACAGGGAGATTAAGTGTTCACCCCGTCAGACAGCTAGTAAGTAAATAAACCGGGATTCGAACCCAAGTAGTCTGGTTCCAGAATCTCTACATTTTAATCATCTAGAAGGCTACTAGCCTGGGAGTTAGAAGGTCTGGGTTCTAATCCTGACTTTTCCTCTAAGGAGTAGTATAACCTTGAACAAGTCACTTAAACTCTCTGAATCTCAGTTGAACTAAACTTGTAGTTTATGTCATTGACTTTTAGGGGAGGCAGAATGATTTCTTTAAGTAAAACCCCAACTAAATCCCTTGTATACGCAATAGATGAAAGAGCCCATGTACTGTTCAAAATTCAGCCTTTACCATATCCTTCTGATTGTTCTTGTCACTCACTCACACGCACACCCACTCACACACTGAATGCACACACACATGCCCTGTACTACACTGGAGCACAACATAGTAACACTGCTTGGGACAGGACTCTACGAGATTAACCCATTTGATAATTGAAGATAAATTTCACTAACCTTGCTTTACCCTTTACTTCAATAAAAGTACATATAAGGTACCTTCGTGCTAACTTCCTCCCTCTTCTAACACTGAATGTAGACATTACATCAGGGAATACTTACTTTCTTCCAAACTCCAGATATTCGCTTCAGCACCTCACTTTCCCTTTTCCATTCAGTGAAACATTCATCTTTAATTCATTAGTTTTTAGTATCAGTGTCCTGCCTTTGTTATTCATTCCTCAGGAAGGCAGAATGTTTTATAAATGATGCTCCCAGCCACGGGAAAGCTCATACAGAGACCAAGCAAGACTCCTGGGCCTTTAGTTTGCTCTGTAAAGAGCCTGTGGGCACAGGATGGACGCTGGTGACACATCTCTGTGCTGGGCTTTATGAGCGAGAGCTAGAGGACACTCCTGTGCAGTCTTAAGCAGAAATCTAGATTCTGTACAATTGGTCTAAAGCATCGAACCATCATAGATTCTCCCTCTGCTGCAGCTCATTCATACACCTGAGGTTTAGGGCATTGGTGGAAGAGAGCTCTGTAGTCTGGATGGCTCAGAAGAGACACTTTCCAGAACGTCTCTGGGCGGCTGCTCAGGGGTAATTCGGGAGTTTTCAGTCTTCGGTATGTACTCGCATGCTTTGCTCGTGGAGGGCAATTTGTGCCCAGTATAGTCATAGGCAGACAGTAAAAGCTGACTGCAAGCCGGCTAAGTGAGGGCCTGAGAGACTGAGCAGTGACTACGGTGATGGGCCCAGTGATGTGAGCGTGGGGTCAGAAGCAGGGAAGAGTCTCCAGGTGTTACTGTGATGGGCCCAGAGATGTGAGCGCGAAGTCAGAAGCAGGGAAGAGTCTCCAGGTGTTACCGTGATGGGCCCAGAGATGTGAGCGCGCAGACAGAAGATTGTAAGAGTCTCCTCGTGATACCGTGATGGGCCCAGAGATGTGAGCACGGAGCCAGAAGCGGGGAAGAGTTTCCGAGTGTTACTGTGATGGGTCCAGTGATGTGAGCGTGGGGCGAGAAGCAGGGAAGAGTTTCCAAGTGCTCACCAGTTAGGCCCTGAGCTCAGCTGGGGCTTCCTTGCATGTCAACAGGAGGGTGTCAGAATTTCTCTTGAGAAGGCTTAGTTCTCAGAAGGGAAGTGTTTTTTCACTTTTTATCAGACCGGGGCTGGCAGCTGTGGTTGCTGAACAGGCTGGGAGCAGGGATATAGGATCCCAGCTCCTTCTGTCAGACTCTGCTTTACCCGTGCCAGCTGACCGCGGCCCCCTCCACTCTTCCAGCCAGGACGGTCTTCTCTCCTCTAGCTCATCACCCAGCCGGGGCCCTTGCACAGACATCCAAATCAATGCACACACCATTTCCCTTCCCAGCACCTCTGACACTTACAGGTGTGTAAGAAGCGTCACACTCACTGAGACTCACAGGCCATTCAGTTTAACACTCTGTTCAAGGTTGGTGCCAAAGGATCATTTCTACAAAGAGAAACAAGGGACACATGCCAACTTTGGGGCACCATCATCACTGATTTCAGTCCCTAACTACAGTTAACAACCATTCACAGCTGTTATAAACATATGCTATCTGCTCTATCTAGCAGTGGAGTAAGTCTGTGGGACTTAATTTTTTTCAACTAAACTTCCCCTTGGACACTTTTGCATTTTTTAATTTGTACTATTTTGTGTGGTCATTAAAATCAATTTAATAAATATTTCTATGGCTACTATATGTCTACACATCAAAGCCTTCACTGAGTTAGAGCTGGAGGCCTGAGGACGAGAGAAAATGGGCAGGGCTGGGATACTGAGATTAAAAAGATGTGGTCTCTCATTCAAGGAGCAAACACATGAGGGGAGCTAGCGCACGCTGAGCTGCAGGAGGTGGCTGGCAGCAGGGTGCAGGGAGCACAGAGGCGCCAGTGAGAAACTGGATGCGTGGGGGAGGAAGCCTATGAATCAGGCATCAGGAAAGGTCTTTAGAGTAAGTGTCACTGAGCTGGGCCTTAATGAGTAGAATTTTCTCAATTAAGAAAAACATAGAAAAAAAAAAAAACCGAGTAGGAACAGAATTGGGAATTTGTGAAATGTGTTTGGGGAAAGGCTTCCTAAAAGGCTGATAAAACCGGAATGGTGAGTCGGGATCAGTTTCCTGAGAACTTGGAATGAGTGGAAGTACTTGGGCTTTGCACACTGGGCACCGTGATGATGTGAAGATTTCTAAGGACACGCTACTCTCTCCATTCTCCAAATGAGAAAGCCGAACTTCAGAAGGGGTAAGAAACTCCTTCCCAAGCAGGTGTAAAGGTGGCTTTGGAACTGAAGTCTAACTCCAGAGTCTACAGGCTACCCCTACTCTTAGTCCTTTTTTCAGTAAAAAGAAAAATTTTCATTGGTAAGTAAAAATTGTATATTTTTGTGTACAACCTGATGTTTTGATATATGCCTTAGTGTTAGTCATCTGTAGAAATGGGAATAATAACAATACTCCTTACCTACCTAAAAGGTTTGGTTAAATAAAACTATAGATGCTAAAATTCTGTAGAAACTACTGAAGAGTTCTACAAGAGTTATTAAGTGTTATTTTATTGTCACCACAATTCGACTGACTTTACTCCTAAAAGTACCATAAATGCATTTCAGCAGAGACAAAAACCTCCCTATTTATCTAATGGTTTTGGTTCCTTATAGTTATTTCAAACTTTAAAAATTCCCTAAACCTCTAGGGAATACTTTTTTTTTTTTTTTTTTAATGTTTTAAACTTTATTTGTCTTTTCTCTTAGTCATCTCACTTAAAAAAAATAGGTTTGGTAATATTTTAGAAAAAATGGCGACTATTATTTATTTGAGTTTATTCTTCTAACATATACGAGAGTTGTCTGGAAAGTATCCAGTATGGAATATGAAAACTAGAGACACACGTGGCTGGATACTTTCTAGACAGCCCTTGTGTATAATTTACACATAAAGAAAAGCGATCGGGGTAAATTAATAGGCCGAGTTTGACCAAATTCATATTCTTGGCAGTAAATGTGTACAATCAGAGAATACAAGTGTTATTATTTACCAGATACTCTGATTTTACTACTAGAACACAATTGCTGTAGCCCTTTTTTTAAGTAACATTTTTGCTGATCTTATAAGTTCGGTTTTGTTTGTTTTTTTAATTGTAAACTGATAAGATGAACGTGGACTGGACATGTGAAAGGATAACTCTGAGCTCAGCTCCTGCAACAATGACGTCAGCTACACGTGGAGTAGAATCTGAGCTCAGGTCCAGCAACAATGACGTCAGCTGCACGTGGAGCAGAATCAGAGCTCAGGTCCAGCAACAATGACGTCAGCTGCACGTGGAGCAGAATCAGAGCTCAGGTCCAGCAACAATGACGTCAGCTACACGTGGGGCAGAATCTGAGCTCAGGTCCCGCAACAATGACGTCAGTGACACGTGAAACAGAATCCGACCCACACATGAAGAGGTTCTTCGCCCAACAGCTGGGTACAGATAAGTCTCCTTCACGTCAACTCAGATATTGTGGGCATTTGTGACTGGTTGAGGCACAGAATCGTAGAATCCCAAGTTAGAAGAAGCTTAAAGAAGATATCTGTGTCCCTTCCTTCTACAGCAAACTCCCTAGTGGTTTTCCCAGCATCTGCGGGAACATTTCTAGTGACAGTGAACTCTCCACTCCCAGGCGGCCCTGCCACCTTGATCCTCTCCAGAGTAAGGAAATCTCTTTGTCTCTATAGCTTCATCCCATAAATCTTAGTCCCCATTCAGGGCACATGGAATAAATCCTTACTTCACGTGACTCTCCCTCAGACATCTGAGAGCAGCTCACCATGGCTCTTACATAAAGGCAGGTTTGAGGAGAAACTTGCAAAGACAAATATTTTAAAGGATATTAAAACAATAACAATGATTAACTTTGGTGGGGCGTAGGGAATTTTTCATGGGTCCTGGTACTTTTTTGCATTGGTTGTATTTTATACACGGAGATATAGAGTCTAATTACAATGAAAAGAAAATGTAGAGCTGTTTACACTTTGGGAAAACTTTTAAGTCCTAAATGTAACCAGTAAGAACTAAGGCGTCACTTTGAAAAATCAGAGAATCTTTAAGTCTGGAATCTGTGAGTGACAAACTCAGTGTTCCCAGGACCTAGACTCATGTGTTAGGGGCTAAAAATTACAAATCTAAAATCCAGCACAGATCCTGTTCTCACCTCCTCCTCTACTAGTGAGCAGGTTGTTACTGCTGTGGATCCAGCATGAGCAGGGAAGCTGATGTAATGCCCCTTTTATCATGGTTTTCTCAAATTGCACCACTGTCCAAAAATTCTCTAGCAGTTCTATCTGCTAATGACTTTATAGCTAGAGACAACCTTATGTTCTCAGAAATACGTTATTGCTCTGCCTGGATCTTGGTATATGTACAAGGATTTTGCACGTGAAATGATGCCAGTGATGGGCACGGCGGTATTAAGAACGTGGCAAGCATGCCAAGTGGTTTCCGTATGCTCCAATATTTATAGTTGCCCTATAAACTAGAAATTGTTACTTCAGTAGTCCTTTACAAATTAGAAAATTGAGCTGGTGGACACATTACACTACGTTACATAGCAGTGAGAAAGAACTAACCAATTTAACCAGGTCCTGTTTGTTGATTTTCTAGCAAGAAATACCATCCTGAGATTCACCTCTTTTCCCACATGCCTTATTTCTTTCCTATCTTCCAGTTAAGGACATTGTTATAGGGGCTCTTCAAAATACCTGGTCTGTGGGACTAGAACCCTTCCTTATCTCACCAAGGCTACACATTTAAACCAGAAATAAACTCAATTAAATTCCTTTGTTTTGCTATTTCTTATTATTTCTTCTACTCTCAATGGAGTTGACTCACATCCTTACCTTCTTGTCCTATGTTTTGAGAAAGCATGCTTGCAAAGATACACAGCCCCGGCTGGAAACTGGGTCAATTTAAATCTTATGAAGTTAATTTTTAATATTAATAATAATTTATAATAACAACAACAGCTATTTGTTGAGTGTTTCTGTGCCAGGCGGTAGGTAAAAATTTGCATACATCATTTCATTAAATGCTTGCAATTGTGTTTTTAGGTAAAATTATTATCTTCACTTACAGCTAAACAAACTCAGGTCTAGAAAATACCGACTTGATCTGGGTCAGATAGTCAATACATTCACTGAACTAGAACAGCCCACAAAATTTCATCTGATTTTAGGTTCCAAGCTCTCAGACAAGATGCTATATGTTTGAATATTCCTAAATAATTACTAAAGAATGAGTACAGGGCTCAGAATATCTTTTTATTTTTTTGAGACAGAGTTTCCCTCTGTTGATTGCCCAGCTTAAAGTGCCATGACATCATAGGTCACGGCAACCTCAAACTCTTGGGCTTGAGCGATCCTCCTCAGCCTCCTGAGTCCCTGGGACTACCGGCACCCACCACAATGTTGGGCTAGTTTTTCTATTTTTAGTAGAGATGGGGTCTCACTCAGGCTGTTTTCGAACTCCTGAGCTCGGTAATCCACCTGCCTTGGCCTCCCAGAGTGCTGGGATTACAGGTGTGAGCCACCAAGCCGGTCTCGTTCTTTGCTGTTATTTTTTTTTTAACTTTTTTTTTTTCTCTGAAGCCATTCTCTTAGTAAAACCTGCTCTCATAAAATGAAGTCCACAAATTACTACATTATTTAAAAAATTATATTATTATTAATAATGGACCATTATAAAGATCTGCAAGCTGCATTTCTAATGCAAATTATATACAAATGAGCAGACAGATAGGGATTTATCACTCAACCATTTGTCCTTAGCTCAGTTGATTGGGTTTAGTTAAGTTTGGGCTAGAAAAAAAATTTAATAAAGGTATAGTAAATGTAATTTGATTGAATCTATTCTGAATAAATGTGAATTGGCCCCAGAGATGCCTAAGAACTGTTCACTATGTTGCTTTACATTGAAATAGTCAAAAGAATTTGTACAATGACAACAAAGATAAACTCTAAGATGCACCAATTTTTCAAGTTTATATAGCTACGGATGGGTTGCCTTTTAATTTACTTAATGATAACAATGGAATTTGAATTTGGAGATGATGAGATTTTATTTCCTTGAGCAAAACATTCTTTACTGTTCTAACAGTCTGACTGGTTCTGTGGAAATCAGAGAGCAGCCAGTTAAAGAGAAGACTAATGAATAAATAAGGCATCAAATGCACCAAATAGATTTTGCCTGTTAAAAAGAAGAGGAGGAAGACTCAAAAACAGCAGCAAAACTCTTTCTCAAAAACAAAATATGGGGGTGGCGCCTGTGGCTCAAAGGAGTAGGGCACCAGCCCCATATGCTGGAGGTGGCGGGTTCAAGTCCAGCTCAGCCCTGGCCAAAAACTACCAAAAAACCCCAAAACCCAAAAAAACAAAGTATGATCTGCTCTGAAACTTCATTGTATTTTGTGGGAAAATGGTAATCAGAATGGTTTCACTGTTGACAAAAGGGCCTCCTCTTTTCTCTTTGATTCTGAATGTTACAGGTTCAGGAGTTAGTCCTGTAATTCTGAAGCACCAGTATCTTTTGTGCCTCAGCTTCTGAGTAAGTCTCCTCCCAAGATACAAGTAGGAAAGGAAGTTTAAAAGGAAAGCAAAGCAAACAATAAAATAACAAACAGGTCGAAAGAGATGTAATCTAGTAACTCAATCCAAGATAAACTCTTAGCTTTAGCAAAAACCTGAGGCCTGACCAAGAAGTAGAAGTGCAGCCTTTCTGTACTGCAGCCTGCGGCCAGGTGACCAGCAGTCTCTCCACTGCTGCAGGAGTCCTGCGCCCAGCAGGGAAGGGTCTGAATGTTTGCGGTAGTTTGTATATTCTCGGATTGGACAGATAGCCTTTCAGCTTTTTGCTGAAAATTATGTTTCCTGAAACTATCAGTAACTGTCGGAAAAGCTGACTCATCACTGCTCCCTAAGATTATTTCTGGCTGTTTGAAAATGTCCAGATATCAATGATAGAGTCAAACCCTTTCTTCAATGGGGTGTGAGAGGTGCACTCAAAGATAAACTTGAAGCTTCAGAAAATGATCACACTAGTCATTCTTTACTATTTGGTCGTGTGATTTAACCCCCAGGAACTTCAGTGTCCTTATCTGGAAAATGCTGACAGTAACATCTCCCTGTGGCATTGGTGTGAGAACTTGATAACATGTAAAGTATAGGTGCTCAGAAATAACACCTGTCACCATTGCCGTCATCGCTAATGTCCTAACTGTTCACATTTCTTTAAAATTACATTCCCTTTCCATTTCTAGGAGTTTGCTTCCTAACATTTTTCTATTCAGAGGCTCATTTTAAAGTAAGTGTAGACAAAAGAAGTGAATGATTCAGGGAAGAAGACATGGGATCCAGGGAACAGGTTACCAATACAAGAGAGGCAAAGGACGAACAGCCGAGAAACCAAGAAAAATGTTGGACTCCAAAAGGAGTAAAGATCATCACATAGCTTTGGGCACTTCCTTGGAAAACTGTTAAGATTTAGCCATTGGCACAAAGAGAAGTTGCATAAATTTAAAACTAGATCAGTTAACACTAAAAAAAAAAAAGTAAAGAAGCAAGTTAACACTAAAAAAAAAAAAGTAAAGAAGCAAGCACGGTTATCACTGATTTCGCAGTAAAGGATGTTTACGTTGTCATGAAAGTGCAGCCCCTATATTCAAAGACTGTACCAATTTCGTTGAGAAAAGAGATCTCATTGGAGGAAGGATAGAAAACTTAAATTTCTTTTTGGAGAAAGAAATAACAGAATTTGCTTGAATCTTGCTGTCTTTGTCTCCTAGAGGTTTCCTATGAGTTATTTTCCAAGACTTGGGGGTGGGGGAAAAACTTGTCTGAGTTCAGAAGACAAGCTTTGTGACATTTCCAGAGAAAAGGGGGCATCATGGTGTTTAGTCAGAAGATAACACGTACGTGTAGCTTATTTCATAGACATGGTACTGAGCCTCAAGGGAGTTATGGTCTCTCCCAAGTCTAGTCTTCCAATGTCACTTGCGTGCCGCTCCGGCGACTATGTGATTGCCCCAGACTAAATTGGAAGGCTGTACTGTACACACTTGTTTGAGAAGACAGCAATCATAATTAATTTTTGAATGTTGTTTCATTAACAAAATGAGGATAATAAAGTAATATTGACCACTCTTAAAGCACTTTCAAAAGTGTCTTTATGTTCATTATCTCTTTTAATCCTGATAATCTTGTGCTGATGAGAAAATGGAAGTTCAAAGACGTTCTCTGAATCATCAAGAGCAAACAACCAGTGAACAGCAAATCAGATAACTGGGCCTAGACGTCCTCACTCCTTAAAGAAGTTTTTCTCTTTTATTTTGACACATAAAAATTTAGGGAGCATTTCATAAAATGACTTTATTGAAGAAATACTTAAAAATATCTTAAGTTTGCACCTTCTTTGCAGTGGTCAAGATAAATGAGTTATTACAGCTTTGAGTTATTAATCTTCTGAATGAATAGTAGCAAAATATTTAAAATGGTCATGGTGGGACAATGTCTGGAATAAAGATGAGGGTCATGCCTGTCTGATTAGAGCTGCATGACATTTAAGACAGTGGCTTCCCTTATTTCTCCAAAAATTTTCAAGTAAAAATTAATTTTATCACTTTTATTCTCAAAATAAAGATGCTAAGAAAAAAACAAACAAGCCAATGTTTAAGGAATGTTGAAAATCAAAAAAGAGCAATTGCTTTTCCTCTAAAAACAACCATTCGTGGCTCTTCCAAGGAGAAGACCTCAAACCTCTGAGCACTGGCTTGTGAAAGTCACCTTGCAGTCTCCCGCCCACGTGTGCAGCTGTTCAATTCACACAGGCACATCCAGAATGTAGAATGTTGGGGTATTAAAGAGCTGTTTCCAACCAACAGATACTTCAAAGCTCTAACATCTCGTTTCCATCTTCCTCAGTAAGGCAAGAGAAATGCAAAGATAGATGCCATTAATTGCTCGCCACTTCTCCCTCTAGAGAAATACAAGCTATAAACGTCAGTACATTCTACTAATAGCTTTAAGGGGTGGCGTAAAGCACGATTCATTTTACATTTGTAGGAAAGCCTGTAAGTGTGTGTCTTGCGTTCTTACTGAAAGTTCCAATCAATAATGTCACACCCCACCCCCACCCCCGCAGCCCCCAACTTGCGTTTGAAATGGCAATGCGCTGATTCAGACCTTCAGAAGTATAAATAGGTGTCTGCATAAAGTTACATTCTAACCACATAGTTTATTTGTGAATAGGAGATTGGGGAGGGAGGGGGCATTGTTCCTTATTGATTTTTGAATGACCATATTTTAAATCTGCCTTGCTGAACCAGCATAAAACAAAAATAAATCTCTCTCTTTTTTTTGTAAGGCAAATGCATCATCGGATTATTTGTAATAAATTGGCCCTTTCGCTCTTCAACCTGTTTGGGGGTGAGTAATCTGTATCTTTTTTCTCCTGGTTTGGATTGTGTTGTTTCTTACTGTTATGTGATGGCAATTAAAACAAAAAATTGTAGATCCTTGTAATAACACTACCCCAATGATGCTGATTTACTATTATAGGCATATAGTGAGATGTCAAGGCATTTTGGCATTCACGGGGAGGTAATTCTGTTGATTTAGTTCCAGTTTTAGGCTTTAGCTTTCTAACCAACCTGGAAAGCCTGGCTTTACACTCTCTCACAGTAAGATTTCCTACCCCGTGTCTGTTAATTCCTAAGAGGTCTATAGACAGACTTGAGAAGGTCTGTACAATTTCTGGCACAATGCAAAGACCATCTGAGCCTTTGTGGAAAGGGAATCCACCTTTTATCAGATTCTCAGGGGGGTCTCTAACCCCAAAGTGAAGGGTAAGAACCAGAGCTCCTTAAGCTACTTTCTAATTAAATCTAACCTAATAAGACTTCCAATGGGGATGATTTTGGAATTAGTCTCTTCCAATGTTCTTTGAAAAATCAGATTCAAAGAGCCTTGCAAGTTATGTTCTAAGCCCTCACTTTTAAAAATTGCCTAAGAATATTAGGCATAAGCTGATTATTTGTAGTCTTCTGGTCTCAGAAATTCATAGTTAATAAGCGACTCCCCTTGTTCTAGTTTATTTATTTATTTGGTCAGATTTGGATTTTAACTTTTTCAGGCAAATCTGTCTTCACATTTGCAACAAACAAGACGCATAAATAGTCAATGATGGCACTCATGCCTTGAAGCTGCTCTCAAAACCTAACCTGAGGAGCTGCAGACTGGCAGAAACTGTATGGTCCCAAGACATTCGCCCAGAATTTGACTGCCCTTTGATGAAAATCATCTTTCAAATAAGATGGAGCCTCTGCAGCTCAGTTATGCAGACAGAATATGCAAAAATCCCATTAAAGAAAGGTGAGTAAATGAGTTCTCTTCTAATAAGGCACTGGTCTAGAAATGTGTATAGTTAATTATAAGGAATCATGACAGATGTTTTTAAAGGTCCTAGGAGGAAAGGATTCACTTTAGCTGTCCCTTTGAGAGACATGGAACCCTAGGGCCTCTTATCAAAAACAGAACAGGGATTGGACATGTCGGCAGAAAGACAAGACTTTGTAAGAAATTGCACCTCCTTGTCTGTGAATAGGTTCATGTGGTTAAGCAAGCCGGTCAGGATGGCACTGGTCCAGGCTTTGCTGGAGTGGACGTACCACATTTTTGTGTGGTCAGACCCCCACTGGCATTATGAGAATGCCTGCGGCCCTGGGAAATGCCAGAACATGCATGTCAGGTGCAGGCTCCCCCACCTCCCAACACAGAGAGACCTCAGGTGACAAGAGAGCCCCAGCTGAGAAACTCTGCCGCAGGCCACCCCAGGAGGTGACAGAGATGAGCATGACTTACACCCACACTTCTCAGGGCCACTGAGAGTCAGTCCGTGTGACAGCTTTGGACGCGGATGCATTGAGCAGAGCGAAGTGAAAGGAGATCCTACAGCATCCTTCCCTGCCGGCTCAGCACCGATTCCTTTCTCAAAAATGTAAATGAAATGTCACCTTCCATAGCGAATTACTTCCCCTTACAGCATCACTCCCCACGAGCTCTCCTTCTGCCATACGCCTGTGTAACTGGCTTTGATCGAGCTTTTCCTACTCTCCTGCTAGATTATAAATTCATCAAAAGATCGCTGGTTTTATTAATCCTTCTGTATTAGCACCTACCAGAGCCTGGCACATGAAAAGTATACAGCAAATGTAAGTTGAAGGGGAGGAGAAGCTGGGAAACCGGCTTGGCTTCTCCAGGCCCAGCACCCACCATCACACTGGGTTTTCTCAAGACCAAGATAAGAGCCAGCACATTGGCCCTAAGGATGTCTGACCCAGACCCCCTGAGGCTATGACACTGGGGGGATGTGTCACCCCATGGAAACCCATTTTACGTGGACTGGTGGGAATTTCGGGACAGCCATAGCAGCCTGAAATGCTGAAAAATGAAGACTGTAGAGACAGTTGGATGTGATCTGAGGTGTGGAATCCCCACGCAGGAGGAAGCAGGGACAGGGTTCTACCTCGATGCCTTTTCTTAGGAGGGAAGAGGGTAAGCTGCAGGTGCTACTTTTAATGAGCTTGAACTTCTAGTCCACCTTCCACAGAGCTTTTCCCTTCACTGAAGAAGACTGGCTTGAGTAAGTATGTGAGTAGGGTCAGGGGCAGCCCAACATCTGTCTCCAGCAGGACACAGCTCTCACACCAATACCCAGGTTTGAGTCCTGACTATAAACAAGGATAATTCTCTTCAGGATGGCTGTACCTTACCCCAGAGTCCGCAAGGAGGAGGAGAAACTATGTTTAAAATAATCATAAATTCACTTTTGTGTTAAAAACAATAATCTTGGGATTATAATACCAAGTATTATGTTGAAAATGACAAAAGAGCATCTCTCAGATTTATAGCGAACCAATAAAAATTTGTTCTGTATGTGATTATGGAATATAAAGCCAAATGATATAATTATTCTATTAAGTGTGGGGGCTGCCCCAATACCCTGTGCTTTATTTGACGAAGCACATCAAATAGGATTTCAGCAAAATACTTAATATAGCTGTAAGTAGAATATTCCTGACCTGAGTTGACATCAGGAAAAAAAGACAGGGACATTTCAGAACATTCAACTTTATTTTTCATTGGCAAATACAACACAAAAAACATACGTTTATTAAATACACAGACTAGCTATGACTTGAATGCCAACAAAACTCTAATATACTTTCATAGTCTCTTTCATTCTCTGTTGCTGCAATATTGAAGACCATCTTTTAAAACACACCGGAAGAAACGCTCAAATACCCTGAAGATAACTACCCAAAAAGCTAAAGGTGACCAAGTGTACCTTCCCCCTTAACCAAGTGTGCAGAGAAAAAATGCTGGGAGGGAGGTGGGTAACGCTATGCCTTCTACACCAAGCATTACAACGTGGGTTAAAGTGCCCTTGATTTTAGTTCTATGAAAATAGTATTTACTTTCAGTTGTCAACACATCAAGAAAATTAGTGCCTGTCTGTAATTTATTTGCTCAAACAAGCTTATACTGTTATTCATAGAACATTTAGTAAAAAGAGAAGGAAAGTAAAGTATTTCTTCTCTGCCTCTCTTTCTCTCAGAGAGTTGGGGAGGAAGGGAGCTTAGTAGTCAATAACGACCAGCAAGAACTGATCAGTTGTTTTTACAGAAAAGTGCTCTGGCCACTCTTTGCTCTGGCCTCCTGATGCTCAAGTGTGTAAAGATGAACGCAGTCCCTGCTCTTTGTTTCCGGCGTCTGGACTAAAAGGATGAGGAATTTTAACAGGTCGGAAGCAGCCAGGTTCTCTGTCGTATCTTTCTCTATATTCTCCACTCCCCGATTTGGACCTGCGTGAGTCTCCTTTCAAACGGAGGAGCAGCAGGGAAGTGGGCCAGTAAGGTCATCTGCATCCGCCTCTGCGCAACAGTACAACTTTTGTTTCTCCAAACACTGAAATCTGTAATAAGGAAACTATTTTCAAATTGCTAGTAAGATCTGGTGACAGCCTAGCTTTTGCCTAGACATTTGGTTAACTTTCATTAAAGGATGAAAACATTGTAGCTCTAAAGCATTTGACAATAGAATTTAACAGATGCATATTGAAAAATAACTTGAGAAGTGGGGTCATACACCAAATCTCAGGAAGTATGAAAAGGCGGATTTGTTCCTAATGGTGATCTCTTTACTTTACTGACATTAAAAAAGAAAAAAATTGCTCCATCAAAGCAGACTTACCAGATGGCTCACATGCATGTATTAGAGCTCTGGTATCTTAAAGATTAGAAGTGAGTCTCTCTCCTTTTTAAACCAATCCCACCTTTGTGGACAGTAAATATTTATGTTTTTTTCTCTCCTGAGAGAATGGATAAGTTTGTTATAGTTTGGGGAGGAGGGGGAGAGGGAAACAGTCTAGTTCCTGATGAAGAAATAGGGAATCTAGTAGATATTTGGGTTGTTTGTTGTGTGAAACTGGTTGATGCAGAATTTCTGAAAATAAAATAATTTTCATTCTCAGTATAGAAAATGCATGGCTTACATGCTTATAAATGAATGTAATGTATAGGTGACTGAATTGTACTTCTAGGAGATCAATGTACGCTGCTTATGACATCATAATATAATGGTGTACAGCTAAACTTGTGTAAATTATAAGCCTTTAAATAGAACCTTCATTTTAGGATTTACAAAATAGAGGATATATAAAATATTTTCCCTAACTCTCTGAGTTGTGCTCCATATATAATTGCTACCTGTGAGTTTCCTTATAATACTGAACTGATGCCCACTTCATAACCAATACATATATGATTTTATAAGTTGGCTCTAATAGAACCTAGGTCAGGAACTATCACAGGCATATGTCACTTCTTCACATTTTACTGCAATTCAGAAATAGTCTATGGGCTCAGCCACAGTTGCACAATTCTGTACATTTTTAGACCGAAGTTGTTTTTTTTTTTTGGCTGGGGCTAGGCTTGAACCCGCCACCTCTGGGATGTGGGGCCTGCACCCTACTCCTTTGAGCCACAGGTGCCACCCTAGACTGAAGTTTTAACAGATTTTGAGATATGTAAAAGCACAAAAAAGCAATAAATAAGCAGTTGTGAAAAGGATCATACTTGGAGGCCTCAACTTTTTATGTAGATAAAACATAGGAAATTTAGTTCTTCACATTAATCTTTCAGTGTGTTCAAAGTAATAAAATTCTCTGCAGTCTCACATTACTTATCCTTGTATTTGGTGTATTTCCAGAAAAGCTTTTTCATAATTTTATGAAAATAAGTAGGCGATATACGTGTCTAGAATTTCAAAGGAAAAAAATGTTTCTATTTTCTTTCTCTGATTTGCTCCCAATCTAAAAGAATTATTAAGTGGTTGTTGACATGGAGAAGGTTGAAAGCCAATCACTAATTTGGAGTCTCACTAATTTCGAGTCACAAGCCACAATAATATGAAAAGCATTGAATAAATACAAGTCCTAAGCCACCTGAAAATCTAAAGCTGGAATGCTGCCACACAGCGACCTCCTTGTTAAAATACTGTTTGTCAGAGTTTTCAGATTGCCTATTACTTGATGTCAGTGTGGTCACAGAATCTTTCATAGTTAATGTACATGAGATTCTATAATTTTTTTCTATAACATGGTCAAAAATTTTTACAAAATAAAGCAATGCTAAGTAGAAATATATGTGCATGTTTTACTTCAGAATACTTTAAATCTGGCATAATTAAACACATTTACTTAAAATATCTTGGCATAGGGTACTAGGTAAATTTGGTAAATTTTGAGATAACACATTTTGGTTTCTTGAAATTGTAAATATTTTTTAAGACATTCACCATACTTATTTTGTTTGAAGGGTAAACGGTTCCCATTGGCTAGCATGTCCCCATTCTCCTCCGTGCATAGCATATAAAGGCGCCCTTTGGACAATCGGGATTACTTTGTAAAATTGACACTAGCTAATTTTACATATATTTCTACATTCCATTCAAGTCCTTCTTTCCACATGGTTTTCTACGCCTCTAATCACATTTTATCCACTACTTCAAAGTTCAGGGATTGTCATACTTTATGCATGCATTTTGTCCTGCTTAGATTATATGCATGGACAAATTAAGTATGTGCGAGTGAAGGTGAAAGGAGACAAACTGAGAAACACAGAAGCCCTTCTGCTGTGGCTGCAGGCGTTTGCCTTCTAACCACAGCTGTCCTCCCTGATGTGTGTGAAGTAGCACATCTCACTTCAGCTACCAGGGAAAGGCAGAAATGATTTGAGATTTTCCTTCCTGACCAGGTTTTCCCTGGACTAACAAATGATTGCCTAAATAATGAAACTCACATGTCATTCACATCTGTCTTCCTTTTCCTTCTTTCATTCAAGTTTGTTTAAACACTGCCATTCACCCCTCTTACTGTGCATCCCCAGGGCAGGAGTTTATTTTACACTAAAGAACTGGTTTCAGGCTCTTTTGCATTTTTGATGTTTGTGCCTTGATGTAACATGATATTCTTTCTATTGAAATCTCCATTACCATTGGAAGTGTCAGTATCCTAAATTATTAATACAAATAAAGCACTTGTACAGCAACATGACACTACACCTTTGAAGATAAACTCATATTGTTGTATTAAATAAGCAGATATCACTTTATCAGCTTGATGGACTCAAAATGGCTTGAAACCTTTCCACCGCATGGCGGGTGCCTCACCAATGGGCACTCGGTTTTGGTGGACTTTTATTCACTCACTTACTGAATAAATATTTCTTGGACAATTTTCATATTCCAAATGCTAAATACCTACTGTAAGAAATAACCTAATCACAGGGACATCACTAAATCTATCTGATTATAAACAAACACAGTGTGTGGAGAACCACCCAAGAAGTAAAGCCTCTCTAATAGGAGATCATTTAAGTGTACCTCTTTTACCCTAAAAAAAGTAGATAGTTTTGTTTTTTGCTCCATGAGGTGACCTCTAGGATAACTCAATCTTATCGCAGAAAGAGATTGTATAATGGGGTTTTAGTATAGGTTATTTATCATCCTTCTCAAAATCGAAATTAGTGGAACAATCATGAATTAATAAATACTCTCAGTGGATTTTGTCCCCCATCTCGGTCTCACGTGGTGAGTTAAATTGACTATTCCTGAGTAACCAAGGCCAGTGTGCATATTAATATAATGGAGATATTATCCTTGTTAAAGTTAATTCTTCCCCAAATGCTTACTAAGTACAAAGAAAAATGCAATTTTTATAAGTATTACATAAATAAATCTCAAAATTAAAAAAAAAGAAAAGCATTGAAATAAACTGCAAATTAAAATTTCTCACAAGAAAACATTAATGCACACAGCAAATGTGCTGAAGAACGTGACAAGCATTTGTGCAGGCTTAACTTAAAGGGTCCTCACGTTTACTGCCCAGACTTCTTTAAAAAATGCAACTATCAGAACTTCATGTACAGATCTACTTGTACCACAAAAATGTCAAACTTAGCTACGGAGGTTTGTATTTATACAGACTGGAGGAAAAATATTTTAATAATAAATATTTCATTAGAGTTACTTTGAGGAGAAGATGGAGCAAGGGTTGAGAGGTCAACATATTAACTGTCTTATCTTATAAATAGGCCCCAAACTAAGGGACGTCTTCATGGAACCTTCACGGTATTTATTTGTTTTAGAATCAAAATTGGTATGAAAAGATCCAACAGACTGGATCTTTTGGTAGAATACTTTAGGTGGAAAAAAATCAAGGGAAGTAATCAGAGTGCCTAAATTTAGTGCTCAAATCAGTCCTTAAATAGCATTCTGAAAACTCTCTCTTCCCCCCCTTTCCTAGTTGAGTTTTGTGAATCTGCTTCAGGCTCCTAGGAAAGCAAAATGTGCAAAATGCATTCAAAAGAAAGAACAATTAGCAATTTGGGTAGTTATAATCTCTGCCATTTCTCAAACAAATGGACCGGCTCTTCTTCAGATAAAGAGTTTTTTACCAACTCAACCAAAACTTAAACTTTGTAAGATGAAGAGTTGATTGGTTATATTGAGCAACATTTAAATAACATCAGTAGCAAAGAATATTATGGATACATCATACATTTTTTCACCCTAATCAAACTTTGTTTTTAATGCAAAGGAGAAAAAGTGACAGAGGAAAGTGAGAGAGAGAGACAGTAAAAGAAAACGCAGAAGGCCAGCGTCTTGAACAAAACAAACCACAACCCCTCGTCTCTGATGAGACCAGCATCTGAGTTCCCCCTGGATTTAGTGTACTGGAATATTTACTATGTCTGCCCCCCTAAAAGACCAAGATTATTTATAAAATATGTTTTTTTATCACATAATTAATCACATATTCAGCTACAAATGGCCAAAAACACTAGACTGTTATTAGCATATATTCTTTGCATTTCTATACTTTTGGCACATAAGGGATTATCTAGGCTTTTCAGATCATTTAGCTTTATATCAAAAATCCCACTTCAATGCACAAACAGTGGCGTGGCAGAGATGTCTAAATTCACAGTAAGGTTTGGGGTATTTGTTGCCAAAAGCTGTAAACATGCAAGTGGATTCAGTGTTTCCTTTCATGTTCCTGTCTGTATTACTTCATTAGATAATGAGATGGGCTGCCCTTTCTGTCCATCGTTAGAGCAGCTGGAGACAGCATTTGCTACCTGGCAGAACTTCCGAAGAAGGATCTTTCTTAACAGCAGATAAACCCAGGGATCCAAGATCTGGTTCAGGGAAGCCAGGCGGATGGCTATGAGGAAGAAGCTGCACTCCCTGTGCTTCTCTGTGCGCGTCTTGCAGTGCTCGACGGACGTCTGGCTGAAGATCATCTTCAACATCATTATCTGTGACAGGGACAAACAATTGTTCCAAAGGTTACTGAGGTCATGCGCATCACTGCTCTGCTTTACTTCACACATAGTGGGTATTCAGCAAGTTGCATGTAGGATGGAAACGATTGACTCAAGCAACATGGATCCTCACGACACAGCCCTGAAATACACAAGACATTCTTAGGGGTGTTCCCGCATTGAGTCTGTGCCATAGGACGTGATGGAGCTTTTTATAACAGACGTGTTCTCAGGCTTTTAGTCTTTGTAATGTAAGGAATTCAAAAATAACACATCTCAAAATTAGCCAAAGTGATCTGGCTTGTAACAGAAAACACCAGTAGTTTGGCACCCGAATGAGAGCTGACACTTTTAATAACAACCAAAACATGTTTATTCTGAAACTTCCTAACAAAAATATTACTGAAGAAAAAGGAGAAGCAGGAAAGAGGGAAATAATAACAGTAAAAACACCGTCATTGTTGTTATTTCCATTGGCATTTTCTGAATTCTTTCCATTTACGAGGCACTGTACCAAGTGCTTCACATGTATATGATGAACAGCACTGGACAGGCACCACCACCACCTCCTCCTCATAATTGCAGAAGCCAGGGTTTCATGATGGGACTTGGCTGAGCTGGATTTAAAGCCAAGTTCACTAACAACACATGACACTTGCTCTTTTACGATCTCTGTCTCCCACTGCACCACACACTGGAATGTAAACTCCACGACGGCAGGGATTTGGGACTATTTTTTTCCCACTTGTATATTCCCAGCACAGTGTATATTCCCACTGTATATTCCCAGTAAGTGCTCAATGAATACTCGGGAGTGAACAAATATTTATATTTGAGGAAATTTAGCATATGACAGATATATAAATATAGTTATAGCTATGTTTGAATAAATATTTATAATTTTCACAGAGGAGGAAAAAAACGAATGTTCTTATGCATAGGAAAAAATGTTCAAACTTATTAACCATCAGAAAACATGAAAACTACAACTAATTAAGAAGCCATTTTACACCAACCAGAGTGACCAAAATGAAAACTGTGACTACAGCCTATGTTAGTGAGGATGTGGGACCGTGAGGACTCTTTGATGCGTCACTAGTGGGAGCTGGGCAACTGCTTCAGAAACAGGTCAGCACTAATTCACCCGCTGCTCCCAGCAAGCGCACTCCTGGGAATACACTGCCCAGGGTTTCTGCATCAGGAGTTGTATATGTATAAGACTGCCCACAGTAGCATTGTTCATAACAGCAGAAAAGCATGAACAATCCAAGCATGGGTTGACATTCACAACAGAAAAGATCTGACTTTGGAATTGGCTCCAAAATGTACCTTTCAGACCTTCCCAGCTACTGTGCACCTGCAACGTGGCCGGAGCACACGGAGAGGTCAGAACACGTAACATGAGTTACTGATGGAATGAGAACACTCTGAAATATTTTGTTAAATAAAACATTATTCACATTAATATCACTTGTTTATTTTTACTTTTTTAATGTGGCTACTAGAAAACTTAAAATTATATATATATATTTTTTCTCACAGCTTATTTGTATTGAACCTCCCTCTCTTGGAGCTCACCCTTACTTACATGTTCTGCCCTGGGTCACGTAACCCAGACTGAATTTAGCATTCTTAAGCACATACGCAGCCGTAATTCCTAAAATGGCACCTTTTTTCTTACAGTCACCCTGATTCAGCACCTCCTATCCTTTGAATTCTACTTTCCCTTCTCCTCTCCAAAGCCTTTTGCTCTTGTTCCATTTTCATGCTAGTTCAGACATTCCTTTCATCTGAATTATGGCAATAACAGACATCAGGATGGTGCCTGTTATGGACTGAGTGTTTGTGTCCCCTTCCTTTCCTTTTTTTTTTTTTTTGTTTTTGAGAGACAGTCCCACTGTATTGCCCAGGCTAGAGTACAGGGACATCATTACAGCTCACTACAATCTCTGGTCCTCAGGCAAGCTGCCCACTTCAGCCTCTTGAGTAGCTGGGACTACAGGCATGTAGTCACCCCACCTGCCTCATTTTTCTAGTTTTTGTAGAAATGGGTTCTTACTATATTGCCCAGGCTGGTCTTGAACTCCTGGCCTCAGGCAATCATATCAACTCTTCCTCCCAAAGTGGTAGGATTACAGGCATGAGCCACTATGCCTGGCCTTCCTTCAATTCCATGTTGAAGCCCTAACCCCTCGTGGGATGGTAGTAGGAGGTAGGGCCTTTGGGAGATAATTAAGGTTAGATGAAGTCGTGAGAGCAGAGCTCCCATGGCAGGATTAGAGGCCTTAAAGCAGAGGGGGAAAGACCAGTGTTCACTCCCTCTGGAGAGAGGGGACAATGGAATACGAGACAGTGGTCTGCAGGGCAGAAGAAGGGCCTTCACCAGAAACCAAATCTGCCAGCAGATTAGACCCCCCAGCCTCCAGAGCTATGAGAAACAAATGTCTATTGTTTAAACCGTTCAGTCTATGTCATTCTGTTATAGCTGCCCCTGAAGATGCAGTGTAGATAGGGGTCAACTCACACAGATTCAGCTGCCCAAAGCCCAGATCTCATCACACCCTCTCCAACTATGAAAACATGAATGTCTTCCCATTGTCTACTACCAAACGTTAACTCTGGCTTTTCAAAGCCCTCCCCAGTACTGCCCCAAATTATCTTTCCAGCCTTGTCTTCCATGAGGACTCTAAACTCCCTCTGTGACTCATTGTTCTACAACATCCCTTTACTCTTTTCTACCTCTTGGTCTTTAGCTTTTCTGATTTCTTCCCCTGGAATATTTTCTATCCGAGTACCCATTTTTACTTCTGGGATCCATGTCATTCAAGACCATGTCACTCTTCTCTGATCACTCTAAACCATTCCCCTCTGCAGGCCCACAATGTGCTGGTGTGTGCGTAGTAGGTATACACACATATTTGTAGACGGACAGATGACAGATGATACTAGCAGGCAGCAGTATCTAATGCCCCTCAAAAACTTGGATTCTAGTAAAAAAGGTGGGCCCCCAAGAATTACAGTGGATATTACATCAACATGTAGGAACCTAGCTCCAAGGCTAGTGAAATTGATGGCAAGCAGATGAAAAAAGTATATCTGAATCTATTTGCTCCAGGAAAAAAGACACTTAGCCACTGGCTTTGAGTATTGTCTACTATTATTGGCAAAAGAGTTTCCTATTGGGATATGAAGATGTAACTGGCTATAGGATGTTCTTAAATACCTGATTGTCTTAATTCCCCATGTTCTGTGTCTTCCTTACACTGTAGAAGCCAAATAAAATACAGAGATGGATCTCTGGAATCAAAACATTTCATTGGAGAAGAAATGATTGCAATTCAGGACATATACACAGACCAGCCGGTCTTAGATACATCCAAAGAAAAAAGAGAAGGTTAGAGGTTTTACAAAAAGGAGAAATATAAAATATTTCTCTTCTTGAAGTTTACTTGCACTAGTGACATTCTGGGGGAGCTGGCAAGTGTTGACTGGTGAGTGACAGCAGTGGGTAAAATTAGTCTTACCGTCACAGAAGGTCGTTTTAGTAGCTATTAGATAAAACGAGGCCAAGGATACGGCAAGCAGTTTCAGCAGCTACGCTCACAGAAAATTACATTTTGGGGACAATATTATGTGCTCTGAATGCTTCTTCCCACTGGCCTCTCAACTCTGTTTTTGTTACAGCATATATAAAGGCTGGTCCAATTCCTAAAGTCAGCTTTCCCAGCTCCAACCTGATAACGACTGGCCCCAAAGCACGTAAGTGAACAGGAGAAGAGAGCTGACCATAGGGTTCCTGTATTACCAATTCTGCTCATGTAATCCCAAGTTTAGTTTAAAAATACAGGTAGATGATAGAAAAGTATACAGGCAGGTAAGTAGAGAGGCAAGATAAACGAGAAAGAAAAAAGTGTCACAAACGGGGCACTATGTGCAGACCCTGGCCGGCACTGGCCGCCTTCATCTCACTGAGTCACAGGATTTTTAAAGACTGTGGGATCTTGCAGTTGTGATCATAAGAAAAATTCATGCTCCTGGGCCTGTCCATGGTCCCCAGACAAACTTCCCCCTACAGCCTGACCAAAACGGTTGTTTAATACACAAGTAAGGAGAGAGGAGGGGGCAGGCAGCCCGTAGGCAGCCACACACCTGATCCTGTCATTTTTTTAATTAGAATTTTCCCAAGGAATTTATTCAAAGTAAAAAATAGCAACGCTAAATACATGTTCAGACAACACTATCTATGCTAGTGAAAAATTGTAAACATAGGCATCTCTAGCATCAGGTAGAAAGTTGAATAAAACATAACCAATTTCCATAGTAGCAAATTTAAGAATCAAGTAAAAGGACTAGATCAGAAGATAGTATTATGTACATGAAGTTGTGCTGTTACTACTGTAAAATTCTCTGTAAAATATATAGCCTTGTGGAAGGTGAATGAAATTACTATATTTAACAATAATTTACTATTAAACAATCACTAAATTTAAAAAATTATGTACATAAAAACATTTCAAATGATCTAAAAAAAACTTTTATTTAAAGGAAGGGGATGACTAGTTCCTTCATTTATAAATGTGCATTTTTACAAGCAAAATTTACTTAAAATAAGTACATTTACATTAATACCTTCTGATGCTGGCTCACAATCTTGTGCTCTGAGCACTGCCTCCTGCTGTAGTAATGGCCGTCCTACAAAGAAATCCAGCTCAGTCCCTAGAAACAGTGACTCACCAAACATGGATAAAAGCAAAACAAAATAAAACAAAAACCAATTTTGCAGATGAGGTTGAGCTTAAAGATCACAAAGTGGGGAGATTCCCCTGGACTAACTGGGTGGGGCCGATGTAATCACAAGGATCCTTAAAATTAGAGAATTGTCCACAGCTGCTGTCAGAGGTTCGCAACTGCAGAAGAATGGTCAGAGAGACTCAGAGCTGCTAGTTTTGAAGATGGAGGAAGGGACCCTCAGGTTTAGCAATGTAGATAGCTTTAGAAACCAAAAAAGGCAAGGAAACCTTTCTCCCTTAGAGCCTCCAGAAGGTAATGCAGTTTTATGAAACTGTGATTTTTAGCTCAGTAAGACCCATGTCAGACTTCTCACCTGCAGAATGTAAGAGGAATCTGTATTGTCTGAAGCCACTAAGTTGGCAGTAATTTGTTAGAGCAGCAATAGAAAACTAACACACGCACACAAGGAGCTCTCAACACTGGTAAGAGGGACGGGAAGCAGTGAGCTCGAACGTGATTAGATTAATCCTTTCTCACAAATAAAACAGCCTGGCAAGCCTGTTTACATTGTTCACTTTCTCGGGAAACTTTTTCTTTAATATAAATAAAGCAAAAGTAAACTTCACCCTAACTCCCATCCAAATTATCTTAAATTTGCAACATGCAAAAAATGAATGCCTGTTATTCCACCAGAGGCATCAGTTAGACTTCAATACTTGGCTAAGTGGCCTGAGAAACTGGGGCCCTGTCTGGTGTGGTGGGGCTACGCGGTTCTGTCTTGTTTTCAGCTGGTTTCTGTTCGACCCTAGTGAAACAGTTACTCTGGGTTGAAGTCTCAGCTGTGGAGAAATACCAGCAATTAAGGTGCATCTTCCAAGGGTATGTGTGAAACTTAGTAAACGTAGAATGTAAATGTCTTAACACAATAACTAAGAAAATGCCAGGAAGGCTATGTTAACCAGTGTGATGAAACTGTGTCAAATGGTCTATGAAACCCGTGTATGGTGCCCCATGATCGCATTGATGTACACAGCTATGATTTAATAAAAATAAAAATAAAAATAAAAAACTTGGCTAAAAGTTATAAAATTAATATTTTCAATTCATTTGCCTTTCTGGAAAAAAATGTGCTTATTAATCCTCTGTTCCTTTTTTAAATAAACCATGGAGAAGTATTGTCTAGGTCTCCTAGCTCCTTGCCAATTCCAATAGTTAAATACTGACTGCTTACCCTCTCCTCCAGGGAATGTACTGGGCCTGGCTTTTAGAATGATCTAAAGACTTGCTTACATTACATTTATTTATTTTATTTTAGAACATAAAGTATGGATTTCTCTAACCTTATAAGATGAGGAAAATTTACCAAATTACTTAAGATTTCAATTATCTAACATAGCTCTCCTTGCTTATTTTAAAATTAATTTTTATGTAGCTAATAATTGAAAATTATTTTTATGAGGCTAACATAGTCTTCATATGCCTTACATTGTTTAGTACACTGTAATTTCCCATAATTTACTACTGAGAATGCAGTGATTATGAAATTATGAAACCAAGGTCTGTGAGCAATAGCTGGCACACGAGGAGAGACAGCAGCTTTTCCCAGAAATCATGAGATGAGCACTACGGGGATAATTGGAATTAGAGGCAGGGAGCCTGAGACGCCACTTCCAAGTGGCAGCGGGGATGGAAGAGAGGCTCCAAATTCTTGGCTAATTTTGACCATAAATGCAAATTAGCCCCATCTATTGACTTCTCAGGAGCTAAACAGCGATTGTATGTGTTTGCAAATATTTTTTAGACTGTTCAGACTTTAGGAGGAAATTTTTGGCACGAATTAGAAGGTTTTTCTGGTAGAATTGATTGCTCCTATCAGTCCAACTCTACTTCCCATATGAGCGAGAAGGGACAAACAAAACAGTATGCTTGGAGGCACAGAGGCTACTTTCTTTAGCACACGTGGGTACACCCGCCTGACCTCCCCCTCTGGGCTGCCTCACGCAACCAACGCTCTGGTCAGGTGAGCAGGGAGACCGATTCTGGCTCCACAGGACCCCACCAGGCCTCAGCAGTGCCCTCCTTCAGTGGACAGCAAAGAGAGTTTGTGGTCTTATGATGACCAAGGACGCCACTATGCCAGTCACCCCTAAATTCTCCATCCCGGTCTACTGTCAAGCACAATTACCTCTTCCCGGTCACAATGTTCTGCCGAGCGTGCAAAGCATCAACCAGGGGGCCTGTTTTTAATACTCCACGTGTAGATTTCACCCCATCGCAGCAGGGTTTCCAATTACACATTTAAAAACCTTTAGAATTTCACTTCTTGGCTTAAAAGTGCCTTGGGTTGTAGGCCACACATATTTTGTTGATGATGATAAATGAGTAAACCCAGAAAAGTTAATCCATGGGGGGAGGGAGTAAAATTGGTCAGCTGCCTTTGGGCTCCATTACAGGGACTTTATGCATTTCCAGTTCATTCCTAATGTAAGAGTTTAAGAGATGCTTCCTCACAAGCCACTTTTAATCTGTCATGTTTTGTTTTCCCTAATTCTCCATTGTTAGGCTGTGGGAGAATAACCTGCTCTACTGGAACTCCCTCCTTCTAGTTTGATAAGTGCATTTCCCTATAATGCGCTGAAACCAGTCTGGGCCCTTTACACCATGTAATTACATAATTTGAAGGATTTTCTTAGGAAGCAGCTCCACTGTGGATTGAGAAACAGCTGTGTCTTTCCAACCTGGTTCCAGCCCTGTTTGGGGTTGTCAAGGCATCTCTGCATCTTAGACTCTGCTGTTTTAGGAGCTTCCCTTGCTGTACGCAATCTGAAAACTTTGCAAACAAACAGCTCATGAACATTTTAAATATTCTTAGTAGGTGCCATTTCATGTTGAGTACCGTGTAACTTCATAAAATGCTTCAAAAGAACAACCAGATTGCTGGCTCTGCATTTATAACTTTAGGAAAGTCATTAACCCCTAGACTTTGGTAAATTCACTAGTAAACCATGGGGCTGGACTGAATGGCCTCTGCAATTACTTCTATAGTGAAGCTCTTTCTGATGAAGTCTGGGGCAAAGCTGGAAAATGGGTAAGGATTTAATTTGGAAAACAAAAGAAACCTAAGGGGGAAAGGTACTGAATAAAAGACTTAGGTCCTCTGTAGGAAAACCCCAAATGTGGCTTTTGGTTGGAAGTAAATGGAGGAGAGAAAAAAATTACAAAGTTAAAAAGTAGACAGAGTAAAAGAACAAAGGACTGGATTCATACAGCTGCGGGGAGAGATGTTTTATTTTTTAGGACAAGTAGATTTAGGGAAAGATGCCGACCAAGAATTAAAGGCCTTCTCTACGTCTGATTCGGGGCTGCTTCTAGTTTGGAGACCAGTTACCTAACTTTGATCTGAGCATTTTCCTTCTGTAAAACGTGATTCACATGTGCTTACTACATATCTTCTCCATCTAGTAGTGCAGTTGCAAAAATGAAAATAAGAATAATTAACCCCTTCGACTCACCCAGCACAATCTCCCCACCCCTCAGGCCTCAGGCACTGCTCACTATTGCCTACGTTTCCAGAACAAAGTGCTGCAACATTCATTGACGGGAGGACAGTGGGTGCTTCAAGGAATACTCAAAGAAATGAGCGACGTGTTCCTTAAATCTGGGGCAAAGAGAGTAGTTTAAAAACAGACCACTTCAAATGTGCACTTTAAAAATGTTTGGTAATGCAGAATCACTTTTCAGTGCCCCAGTGGGGTGGCTCACAATTATAAAGGACCTGCAGTCCCCTATCACAACGTTTGCATGTAAAATTTCCTTCTCGATTAGTATGAATTGTAAATTCTGTGTGATTTGGCCCAGCATAGCTTGATACGTATGTTATAGCCAGATAAATATGTATCTATTTGAACCGTCATAGAATGCTAATAACCAAGTATTCAAATTCTGGCTAAAGGCGGAAGGTTAACTCTGTCTTATGAACGTTCTCATTCCTTGGATTACAGACGGCGGATTGGGTCGCTGAGAAACACGTCAGAAGAACGATCGTTACTTCTTTAATGTATGTTGAGCTCAAATATCAGGGATACAGGGAAGTCTAGAAAACACATCCTTGTTCAGGATTAAAGAATATTAATCCTTAAAATCCTTAGATTTAACAGTTTTTCCTCCCAAAATATAGTTTCATTTAAACCCACAATATTCAATTTTACTATTCAATATTCACTCAGAGAACCACAGTATCAGTGACAGTTACAAGTGACGAAATGCTTAGAGGAAAAAATCAGAGCTGTGCATTAGTTTTGTGGGCAGGGATTTTCACCTCAGTATAAAACTAGAAACTAGAAAAACCTAAATGGCTGACCATGGGGCACTGCTTAAATCATGGAACATCCGCTATACATATAATGAACGTGTATTCCAACACTGACATTTGAAATCATGCTTTTGAAGAATAGTAACATGAAGAAATGTTCAGGATGTGAAACATGAAAATAATTGTTTATTGCACAGTAAATATAATCCAATTTTTAAGAAGTAACCCTGTGTGTATGTATATACACATATTCAAAAATATATAATACATATATACACACACACACACACACATATATATGTATATATATAGAGAGAGGAAATACTAGAAGCTGTTATCTCTGGGTGAAGATTAGGACAAATTCTCTTTTCTTCTCTATATTTTTGTTTTTTGAATTCTTCACAGTAAACATACTACTTTCCTCCCGCCAACGGCGCTTGGTGCAGAGCCCAGCAGAGGGTCAGGCATTTCTGGAGGGCGTGTTGACTAGAGTCCAAGTTCCTCATTTTTCTGCTTTAAAAAGTATTAAAGTAGTTGGAGGTTTACTTATCAATCGTCACCTACTCATATGTCAGTAAAAGTTTAGTGTCATGATCTGTCCTAGAGCTACGATATGGTCCTATCAGCCTGAATCCTCTGGTAGTCAGTGTGTGCAAGAATTCATACAGTTTGCTAAATGGCACGTGACATTCAGGGTTAGTCACTGGCCTCTGTGGCTGACTCTGTGACATGCAAAGGAATCCGTCCCTGCGCCTCAGTCAGCACACACTGCCAGCTAACAACTGTGCTTCCAACCTGCTGTGATCAAATCTTACTAACAGTGCAGCGTGTCAAAATGACACTCTCCTTAACTCTGCTGTGGGAAGACTTCGTCTCTCTACCCTGAGTTAGACGCACCTTCTACTTAGGATGGATGCTGAGCTCATGCAGGCAGATTCGGCTCTCCTTAATTCATGGTTTCCAATCCTGTATCGTCCATCCATCATCTCTCTCCCATCCTCCCTCTCTTTCCCCCCTAAAAAGGGAATCTGCCTAGGGAACCCCTCTCACCATCAACTTCAGCGTCTGCAGCCCTCCCTCCTCGTTTCCTCTTTTTCGGGAAGGACCTTTCTCCTAGCTGAGGCTAACTCAATCTGTGCCCTGGATTCTATCCTGAATTTTATTCCATCCTGAATTTGAGAAACTTTATTTTCTCAATTTTCCCTTTCTCTTCTGTAACAAACTTCTCCTACTTCGGGCTTTCTCCATTACCATTTTAACATTTCTGAATTTTTGCCACCTTGGGAAAATAAAACCTTTTGTGGAGTTCTCACCTACCTGCACATCCTGCTTCAGATGTTACAGCTGAACTTCTCAAAGGAGTCCTCTGCCCTCTTATCTTCACATTTCCTCCTAAACCTGCCAACAGCCTGACCACAGGGATCCCAGATCTCCGGTAAGGGCTGTTCTCCACGCCACAAACAAGACGTGGGATCCACTGGGCAGTCTTGTTTAACTTGACGTCTCCATAACATTAGGTCTAGTTGAACACCACTGCCTTTTGAAACATTCCCTTCCTTAATATTCAGGTCATCATTTGCTCTGATTTTCTTAATCTGATTTTCCTGCCATGTTTCTGGGTGTCCCTCTGCCATCTCTGTGGGCTCCTGTTTTTCTGCCTGTTGTGAACATCTCTGTATCTTAGGGAGTCTCGTCTTCTTGTTGTGGGTAAACCGACGGGCGGCTCTTCTGTCCCAGTCTTCAAAGCCCATCCACACCTCTTCTCCGAGACCCAGACCGATCCATTTAGCTGCCAGCACAGCTCTGCCTAGATGTCGTCCATCAAATTCCACATGTTCGAAACTGGAGTCACTATTTCCAAGGTGCTTCTCCCTAATCCTGCCTATCTCAGTGAACCCTGTCACTGGGAGGCAGCAGCCGGGGTGACCCAGGATTCGTTCCTGTATACGTCTCCCTTTCTCCTTCCCTCTCCACAGCCCACCTCACTCGCCATGTTTCTCACATGCAACCAATAGAACATCTCCAGTTAACCTCTTACTTTTAAAAGTCTATCACTTCCCTCACTTCCGCTCACACCTGACGGTAAAGTCCCCGCCGCCATCTGCCATCTGACCAGTCTGTGGCCCCCTCCCTGCCGCTGCTCACACAGGAGTATTGGTTGTGTTATTCCACGTTGAAAAGTTCTTCGTTATACTCGTTGTCCTGAGCCTGAAGTCCAAACCCATCACTTAGCAGCACCTGCGGCATTCCTGCGCCTAATCCTCCTCCCCACTCCCACCTTTGCATCCACCTGACAATCATCTGAGACTTCTTTCAATCCTTTCTTGCTTTGGGGCCTTTATAAAACGTGGACGAGTAGCTCTTAAAACTCTTATTCTCTTCTTCACTTGGCTAATTCTGACTTATTTTTTGTGTGGACTTGAAATATCAATTTATCTCGTGTTTTCGTAACACAAGCAAGTCTTTCCTAGCTCTCTACCTTCCTTATTATCCCTAAACGTTTTATAGTGTTGCTATTCATCTATTTACCAAAATATGGAAACTGTTACCATTGCAGGGATCACTTCTATCCTTGAGGTCTGTCGCTGCAAGGCCAAGCCCAGTAGATTAATAAATGAATGGATCAGAACAAAGGTACATTGTATCCTACCCATTTGGGAGTAAAAGGTTCTAGCGTTTTCATCTGATGGACAAATCTACCAATATTCAACCCTCTTCAAGACTCTGGGCCCTTCCTCTCTCCTTCCCTCCCTTCCTTTTTTCAACTTTCTCCTATTCTTCCCCTTCCCTCCCTTCCTTTGATTATAATTAGCTAGAAGGACGGCTTCGATCGAGGTGCTAATTAACTACCACACGTCTTATCACTCGTTATTTTAAGTAGACTGTTGAGGTGTTCACATCATACTTCAGCAGTAACCCTGAGGCTGGAAAGTTGGAGCTATAGGATCAAAAGGAGCAGCAAATATTTAAAATAAATACACTGACTATAAGAAAGGAAGAATTTCTATTGCCTACTCATTTTATAACATTTTTTTCATAAATATAACCCAAGGGAAAAAAAAACAAAAGAAGATATTAGGCCTATCAATACAGTCTTTCATAAGGATACTTACTATCAAATTTTTAATGCATGGTATCAAAAGTCCTTTTATTGCTATAAAATTGTTACATATAATTCTAGCACTCCTTGCTTATAAAATTCTTGCCCTCAAATGAGACCATACCTCATTATTATACTTAACATCTAAATAATAGTACAAGCTGTTGCTGACTAACAAACATCTGACTTATGTACAACTCACATGAATGGGGGATATTACAGTAAGTCTTCAAATTACAAACATCCAACTGATATCCAACTTGCCCTTATGAGCAGAGGCTATTATGGGTCATAGGGAAACGTACCTGTTACAACTTACACACAAGTTCAACTTAAGAGCAAACCTACTGAACCGATCTCATTAATCACCTGAGAACTGCCTTTAACAAAAAAGCAAAACAGCAACGGACACACAGCCCTTGCTATAGGTCAGGGACTTGTCCACACTTGTGAGGCAAGTGGGCTGCAGAAATTGATGTCTTCAGCACTGGCACTTGGTATCCCCCAAAGAAGAGAACGTCACCAGGAACGTCTGCAGATTTTCGCCTTCACAAAAGCCAAGCAATAAAAGTGTGGGGTGAACCCAGTTAACACAGCTCTCTTTAGAAAAGTTGAGGCTTTGAGGTTGAGCTTCCTGTCATCCTTAGGAAATCACAGTCTAACGTCAGCAGAGCAATGCTCCTGGGTGACGCCTTAAGCCTCTCTGGTCGTGGATCTGCATTGTGTGATCAGACCTTGCTTCTGTTAGATGAATATTCAAAATACAAGCGATGACATATCAATAGCAGTTTAATTTACTACTTGCAAATTCCTGTCATTGTCAGGCTTCTGGTGGGGATTAGCATCAGGAACTTCCTAACACTAATCTATTTTCTTTATCCAAACACAAAATACAACCCCTACCACATTTACTGGCTTTCTTTTTTTTTATTATTAAATCATAGCTGTGTGCATTGATATGGTCGTGGGGCATCATACACTACTTTCATACACTGTTACAGCTGACTCTTGTCCTGTTGACTGTAAACAGGGAGTAATATTCATAGTCCCTGAATTATAGTAAATGCTATGTCAGTATTAGTTGCTGTTTTGTTATTTTTACTATTATTAGATTTAAGCGTAATAAAAGGAAGCAAAGGTGTATGAATTCAAAATAGGAAGAAGTGGCCATGACATGCCACAGAACGGAAACCTGCTACACCCATGAGGGACGTGGGCCCTTTGTAACCTTATCCCCCATTTGCCTAATTTACACAACCCTCTGCAGCAGTATCTTAATACAGCTTCACTCTCACTGCCCCCTTTCATTCATTACATGCCAGACAGGGGAAAACCACCAAGTGCCGTGTGAAATTTACATCAACAATTGTAAACTTTATTCTGCAAAACAGTCTCCTGAAAAGAGCCTGCTTGATCCCACTTTCCCTTCTCAGAAAACTAGATTTTTAAAACCTCACTTAAATTATGGGTTAGCACTTCCACTTTCATACCAGGTTGGAGTGAAGTGTGAAGAAGATACAATTCACATCATATGTGATGCGGGGGGGATGGAAAATTACCACCTGTTCTGTTTTCCATGCTGACCCTGTTAGGCCGTTTTTGTCTCATCCATTGCTTTCTTTGGATTAATACCATTTGGTCCAACAGCAAAGTAAATAATAGGAACCAGAAGAAAGAAAACATGAAGAAGAAATCTATTTTTGCCATGACTCAAATGCCTGACTCCTATGAAGATCACAAGCTCCTGTAACATAAAATAAACAGACCCCTAACACCTGAATGCGCACTCTGCCCTACTTCCTTACTGTCTGGGCTCAAGGAAAGCAATTTTTACTGCATTTCTGAGTTCCTCAGGGAAGATTTTAAGTAATTATAGAATTACGCCCACTACCATGCTAGGGAAAATACTTGGAATGAATTCATTTAAAATCCTATATTCGACATAGGTTATCTTCAAGAATGGATTTGCAGGGATTAGTGAATAAATGCTATGGGGACTTGGAAATACCAGTTCCCCATCTTATTTAACCGGGACACCTCTATTTTTATCTGCTTCTCTAAAGAGATTTATTGAAATAGTTTCCCCACCAAAGATCAAGTGGAAAATCATTGGTCTAATCCAGCACTATCCAACAAAATATAATTCATGCACAAGTGTGAGCCATATGTATCCTTCTGAGATTTGTAGCAGCCACCTTAAAAACAAAAAGTAAAAAGAGGTATATTGGATTTTAACTTGCCTCAATATATCTGACGTGTTATTTCAACATGAAATCAGTATCAATATTATTAATTAGATAGTTTACATTCCACCTTTTCTTACTTGATCTTCAAACTCTGGCTGTGTTGTTCACTCACAGCCTCTCAATTGGGAGCAATCACATTTCAGCTGCCTGATTAGGGCAGTGAGGAGCCATGATACTGGGCAGTGCAGGTTCAGCACTCAGTGCTTCCTGAGGGCCTCCCACACACAGGCTCTTAATTAAACTGCACAGGTGTTGTCACTGAGGTGGCTACTCCTGGTTTTCCCCCATCAACCATTCTCTCATCTGCCTTTCTCATCAGCACATGTATTTTCATTGGCGCGTATGTGCTCCAGGGCTGAGCCCATCCCCAGTTACAAGGGGAGGGGGGGAGGGATCATAGGAGCCAATGAAAACCAAAAGGAAGTCCTCTAAAGACATCTGGGGAAAGTTTCTCATTTTCAGGAGAGAGCCATAGAAAAACACAGCTTTCCACTCCTGCTAGACTTAATTAACTAGGAAGTGTGAACTAGTACTTATCTCACCACCTGGGTGGTACAAGTCATAGCATGAAGCCAGGACTTTGCAGCAAAGGAGAGATGGTGCAAGCCTTGTTCCCCGAGGACAATGCTGAGCCTTCAGATGAACCAACTCTGAAGGCTGTCCTGAACTTGCCGTGTTTTTTATTTCCAAACCCACGACATTACACCATCTCTAATAATGACAGAGGGTAACATAAATATAGTAAAACTCTTGAGCATCTTTTGAAGTCTTATGTTTCCTTTTCCTTGTCATTTTTTACTGTTTCCTTGTTGTTGCTAAAATGCCTCCTTGTCTGACCGTTATCTTCACATCACTTTCCCAAACATCTTTTTCGTTTTCTTTCTTTTTGGACACCGGGCTTTAGAGCACTTGTTTTCTCGTGTTCCCACCTGCTGCTTCTAATTAATTTGTCTCTCCCATCGTAAAAACAATGTTGTACCTTTCATCACTGTCTATCCTAAAAGTATTTTTGAATCATCCTAAGAATTTTTATTACTAATAAAAGGTAGAAATAGTAAGAATAATGAATAAAGAAAAACGTATAATATTTTGAAAAGCTCACAAATTTTACCATGTTAATAGTAGCCATTTTTCATTAGATACAAGTTGGATTAATGCCTTTAAAATAAAAAATATATGGATTTTGAACCACCCAAAACCATATGCTCTATGTGAGCCTTAAAGCAAGTTGTTTACCCAGAAAAACAGGGATAAATATCACCTACATTGCAAGATGGAAGTGAAGTTTAAAAACAATCTAATACATGTAAATTCTTAAAGCCAAGACTTACATCTTGTTTTTTTTTTTTTTTTTTTATGCCAAACATAATGTCCTTTTCACTTCATTACAACTTGCCTTCATCTTCCATTCTATAATCATTTATGGAGTGGCTGCTGTGAAGTCCAGAAGATTTATCGACAAATAAAGCAAGGTCTCTGCTCTTAAAGAGTTTATAATTTACAGTGAATCAGACAAATAAATAGATATTAATATTAACAAGAGGGAGGCCATGACGTAATGGTTAATTACGTTGGCAATAAAATCCAACGAATGTGGATTTGAAGGCCAGCTCTGCTGGGTTAGCTTGGTGACCCTGGGAAGGTTTGCTTTGCGTCTCAAATTCAATTTCATCTTCTGGGAAAAGGGAGATGGGTAGCATCCTGAAATCCTAGCTGAGATGGGTAAGCCATAAAGATATAAAGGGTTTTAACCTAAGTGTTGCTGACAAAACAAAATGAGATTTATATATGTGAAACGCAACGTGGGCTGCACAGTAAACATCAGTCTACCGTGGCCAATCATCCCCAATGACAACCATGAATAATTGATAAAGATACATGTGGGCACACTACAGAGTAAAGAGGAGGGGCACTTAAATCAGCGTTCAGGTGCGCGGAAGCACTGCCTCTTCAAACAGCAGCTCATCAGACCAGTGGTTCATCCAGGCACTCTTGGCACTTTGGGAAGCCAAGGCAGGAGGATTGCTTGAGGCTGGAAGTTCAAGATCAGCCTGGGCAATGTAACAAGACCCACAGCTCTATAAAAAATTAAACTGGGCATAATGGCATGCACCTGTAGTCTCAGTTACTCCGAAGGCTGAGATGAAAAGCTTGCTTGAACCTAAAAGTCCAAGGCTGCAGTGAGCTATGATGCAGCATCAGCCTGGGTGACAGAGCAAGACCCTGTTTCAAAAATAAACATTTTAAAATCTAGCAGAGACTTTAGAAAGATTTGAAAGACAACAGAGTTCATACTTCCGAGTGTGAAATTATGTGAATCATCATAGGAACTTCCAACTGGTTTTCATGACTGAAGGTAAGAATGGCAGGACTATGGGAAACAATGGGAGTGAGCAAGTGTGGCCAAATCCAAGATCTCGAGGATTAAACTCAGGAGTCTGATGCCTTTTCATGTAGGCGAGAAGGTGCTAGATGGTAACCTGCCTGGATTCCAGGTTACAGAGTCACTGTGGTCACAGTGAGGTGCTTCTTCTTCCTCGTTATAAGTAAAAAGACGAAAGCAGGTTGGCTAGAATCTCAATTGCACTATATCATACTAAAAGTTTTAGAACTGTCAAAACAAATTTTCTAATTTTGACTGTAGTCAAACACTTTCCCAGTAAGCAAAGAGAACTCACTAAACAGTTTTATTTGTTTTATAAATAGTTTAGTGAAAAGAATAATATTTGTAAGATGTACTAGCTGAAAAATGTTTGCCTAGTAAAACTTCGTCACTATGTGTGAGTGTCCTGACCTGAAAGGCACAGAGAGGACTGATGCCAGGTAGAGACTTACACTCCAGGGCTCACGATGAATGGGGTCCTTTAACCAAGTACTGTCAGACAAGTGAAAACTCTTGTCACCACCTACTGGGATTTTCAGCATGTGATCCGAAGGCTATGTTAACCAGTTTTATGAAAGTATTTCCAATTTTATATAAAACCAGCACATTGTACCCCATAATTGCATTAACGTACACAGCTATGATTTAATAAAAAAAAGAAAGAAAGAAAGAAAACCAAGCTCCTAAGAAGATCAATCAGCTAATGAATCAATGGATATTCTGTAGGAAATCTTTAATCACTGTGACTATCTGACTTGGTTGCTATGACTTATTATTATTATTCTTATTTTATTATTTTCAATCTTTTCTTTTGTTTACAACATTTTTCTTTCTGTTCTTCCAAGATTAATGGTCTAGCTGCTGGGATGCCAAGCCTGTGCCGTATTTTCAGTGAAGTCATTTAAAAATGCTTTTATAAGCTAATAAAAAACAGAGAACCAATAGAAAACAAAAGCCTTACCTGGCCAAAAAAAAGCCCAGGATTTACCAATTACTAGGAATGTGCATGACTGGGAAAATTTGGATAACCTTTTTTTTTTTTTTTTTTGCCATAGTGTGTGCAACTGAAAATGAGAATAAAAGATTCTGGTCTCATAAATCGGAAAACTAAGTCCATGAGGGAATCCAGGTGGAGGGGCCTGCACGCGGCAGGTGTTCAGGAAACACACGTCGTTGTCCTCCTTGGTCTCTTTAGCTTCTTTTTCACCAGTTTCACTGCCAGTCCATTCCCAGTAGATACGTGGCAGGTACACACACACACACACACACACACACACACACACACACACACAGCTTCAAAGATACACTATGTTATAATGTTTCCAAGAATGATTCAGATATTCTAATTTTATAGCACTCCTTTTTCTCTATTTTTGTGGTAGAAAAGAAATCCCAGCACATACTTCCCACTATGAACTCACACTTCCGAAACCAGATCCTTCAGCTGACTATTTGATATAGCGGGGGTGGGGGGGAGGTAAGAAATCCAAGCTAGAGCAGTCAAGTTTGCACCAGAACTTTGAATTTCAAAAGTTAACCCAAAGAAGGGAGGTTTTAAATGCGGGATTCATGACAGCACCACCAGACGAGCATCTCTGATGTGGGACTTGGCTGTGTGGCCCGACTTTCCGCATCCAGAACATCTGGGTCCAGTCTATCTTCCAAACCTGGCCTGCCAGCTTCCTCCAGACTCCCGGAGCCCCAGGATCCTTCTAACATGCGCCCTTGGACTTGTTGGAGTCTGTTGTTTGCAACCAAGAACCACGTCTAGGGAGGAGGCTGAAGTCAGAAGACATTTCCAGCTTCCTGATATTGATCTGTAACATAATTGAATTAGAAATACAGGCTAGGGAAAAGAATTTCAAAATGTTCCCTTCATGTCTTTTATAGAACAAAAACTAATATTAAGAAATTCACTTTGGGAGCCAGGCAAATCGTTAGTCTATTCTTGGAAGAAATTGCTACCATTAAATAAATCCCAAAGTCTGCCACCCAGCAAGCTGGCCATTAGCACTGCTATTGATTTACAAAGGGAAAGTCAGTTGCCAGATTAACATCAAACCCAGACTACAACTCACCCTTTATGGAAAAAATCAAGAAAAACTTTTTTTTCTCCTTAAGTCATCTCTCAGGGTCGGGTGCTCATGGAGCACGTGTGAGATTTTATGGTCTCCTACAGCCACATCTCATTATACTCTCAATTTACTTCTGGACAATTAATTCTCTGAGCCTGAATCTTTAATCGTAAATTTAGCAAAACTCACACTTGTCTTTTAAAAGAAAGCAGGATACTAAGGCTGTTTGCCACCCATAACTGTTTCTTATATTTGCAAAACCGTAATAGAAAATAAAAAAAGAAATATTTATGATGTTTAAAGGATGCTTCAAGATGACACTGTCAGTGAAATATTGTATTCCTCTAAAAGTAAAATTAAAACCCCATGTGCAAATTGCAAATATAAACCTACCATCTAGAAGCTTTGAAAAAAGAACACAGGGCCTAGCCGAGGAGTGCAAAGCTATGTCTCAGGTTGGTTCATTAGAAGCAGAGTCTGATTTGGGGATTCTGAAGCCTGGTGAGAAGCCACGCCAGAGACAGAGACAGTCCTGGCCCCAGTGTTCCAGACGGTCTCTCCTCTCTTTACACCCTGACATTTATGTCAGTCAGGCCACTGCCTCCACTTTTTTCCCCTGCTTACTGTTAGGTTTCAGTCATCGGCAGCCAAAGAATACTGATCCTAAATGTAGAGAATACTAATTCAAGAATTGTTCCCCATTCAGGAGGAGAGGAGACAAATACAAGAAGCCAGTTTAACAAGAAGCCTTGCGGTTCCCGCTGCCTGCAGCGCCCCTCCTGCAGACAGTTCACTCCTGGCTCTGTCCTTGCATCTGGGTCTCAGCTGCACTCTCCCTCACAATCCATGCTGCAGAAGTCCCCCAGTTCCCTCTGTCACACCACACTGTTCTGAACGGTGTTTATCACCATCTGACTTCCAGGTTATTTATTGCCGCTCTCCTTCCACTGGAATGCAAGTTCCCTAGAGCAAGAAACTCATCTAATTTGTCTGCTGTATTTCCAGCACCTAAAACTGTCCTGATAGATAGATGGGCTCAAAAAATGAATGCTGAATGCATGAATGGACAAATGCATTGTGAAAGGTCCTCAGCTTCCTTCCTTTATAGAAAATTGGCTCGGTGCCCATAGCACAGAGGTTACAGCACCAGCTCCATGCACCGAGGCCGGAGGGTTCAAGCACGGCCCCGGCCTGCTAAACAACAATGACAACTGCAACAGCAATAACAACAAAATAGCCAGGCATTGTGGCAGGCACCTGTAGTCCCAGCTACTTGGGAGGCTGAGGCAAGAGACTTGATTAAGCCCAAGAGTTCAAGGTTGCTGTGAGCTGTAACGCCATAGCACTCTACCGAGGGCAACATAGTAAGACTCTATCTCAAAAAAAAAAAAAAAGACAGAAAGAAAGAAAGAAAAAGAAAAGAAAAGAAAGAAAGAAGAAAATTGACAATGGAAAATAACGTATCAACCTCAAGTCTCTCTAGGGAGAGAGACTTGCTTATCCTCAGCGAGTGTGTTGTTTGGTAATCAACACACTCGCTGAGGATAAGAGCCACGTCACTGTTCTGTCAGGCCGTAGCACCACCTCACACACAGAGGACATTCAATACATGTCTGTTAAATAAATTAATAAACCACGGCTCCCGCTTCTGCCATTGTGAAGGCGCTTTCATGTAATTTTCCTGCTCGGAAACTTACTAGAACTGCCAATATCTAATGCAGCATGTTATCATACAGCGTTCAAAATAAAAGCTGTTTAAGTAAACTGAGAGTTGCTCTGATGCGCCCACATTTGGATTCTATATCTGGTCAATATAGTGATAGAATTTCTTCATGATTTGATGGAGATCATATTTGTTTTATCTTATTTTATTTATCTTATTATCTTGTTTTATTGGGCAGAATTTTATTTTAAAATCCACGTATATCAATTAACATCTTGTTTCTCATGGTATATTCCAGGGAGACATTGTAGAAAAGCAAATTACTCTTCTGGAAAGAGCAGTAACTGAGAAGCAGAATATACAGGTTCTTTCTCAAAAATTCCCAACATGTGTTGCACTTTCTGCTTCCTAAGTCTGATGGCTAAAATTTTTAATCCTAGTATTTTAATGTAACATTTTTTATAATCAACTTTTCTTTTAAAGTGTTCCTTTTGGCATTTAGATATTAATCTTTCTGGGCTTGACACGTCAAGAATTTTAAGAGATGACATGCACATACGTGCTTTTTTAGAAAGCTGATTCTCATCAATCGAAGTCGCTGAATTCCTCTGTCTGTCACATTTACTAACATACCTGGCACAAAATCCAAAACCAGAGTGATAGTTTTACATAAGTGCTCGTAAATTTGCACTGCTAGTGTGAGTGTCACTAACCCAGTGATTTATGCAGCGTGACAAGTGCACAGAGATTAATTCGCCAGTAAAAAATGTGGCCTCTTCATGATCCAAAAATAATAAAATAAAAATAGATTTAGGACTGTTCAATATAAACCAGGGACTAGTACTATAATATCACCAACAGGTGGAAGGAAAACGTTAAGACAGGTTGACTCCATCAATAGAAGGATGATGAAATTTTTCTAAACAAAGACCAACTCCAAGCAAGGGTGGGGAACCTGTGTCCTCAAGGCCATGTTCAGCCCTCCAGTTCCCCTGAATCCAAACTTCACAGATCAAATTTATTAAAATCTCTTAAAACCCCTCTCCTAAATCCAAACTTCACAGATCAAATTTATTAAAATCTCTTACTAAAAGGATTTGTTCTGTAAAATTTAGACTTGGTCAAAAGGGCACACTCAAGGATCCAGAAGGCCTCAGGTGGCCCTGGGGCCACAGGTGCCCCACCCCCCACTGGCCTTTGTTTTCTGTTTTGGTTTGTTTGTCTTCATTTCATTTTTTAGAGAGTGTCGCCCAGGCTGGAGTGCAGTGGTGTGACCATATCTAGCTGCAGCCTGGAACAAACTTTCAAACAAACTCGAGCAATCCCAGTCCTCTTGTCCTCCTGAGTAGCTGGGACACACATACAAGCCACCAGACCCAGCACGAGCCGGGCGCCTCCATCCTAGCTGGCTCACTTGGCGGCTCTGCCTCCTTTGAGGAGTCGCTCACCTTCTCTCAGCTTTCATCACCTGTCAGTGGAAGGTAATAACATGTACCTATAGGGTCCTCTTGTAAGAAACTCGGAAAATCACGTGTGAAAACGAGCCTGGGATAGTCCTCGGTTCTAAGAAAATCCTTTGTGTCCTTTGAGAAGCAACAAATTTCCTGTAAGTCAAGGTTCACCAAGAATATTCTAGAAAAGTATCAAAGATGCCATGGGTTTTATTAAACAACCCAGCAGGAGTCATGGGTGTGAGTCGATGTGCTCTCTAACGATGGGGCCCAAGCGTAGACCCACCACAGCTTGGGCAGGGCAAGCTCCATCGGGCCTCACGCCGCAGTGGCCAGCGCCGCCTGCCTGCCCAAACCAGGCCGGTCTCAGTAGTGGCACCGTGTGGCAGTCACAGCAACCACAGCCCCACCAGACTGGCTGCGTTTGCTTATTGGAGCAACTAGTTACCTAGTGTCTACCTACCTTAGTAGACTGAAGGCTTCGTGGAGGGAGATAGTGAACCTTTTGGTTTACCAGCAGGCCACCACAAAAGGCAGCACAGACTGCCCACTGCTCAAATCCAAAGAGTGTCGTTCATATAGAACATAACGTGAGTATGTCCCTCAGGCTATATGACTGCTCAACCAACACGGCCCTAAGCATCAGCCCTGGTCAGCACCGCACCACAAGAGTGCTCAGAGTGACAGGCACAGAATAAGCACTTAATAAATATTTATAGACTAACTGGGTGAACAACGTGTGATCTGCTTTCCCATTTGTGTGTCTATGTTTCTTCCTAATAAGTCCTTAGCGTTTACCCCCGTGCATCTAAGATAGTACGTCCAACAGGAACCCTTATCTACTTAGTGCTGCAGGAAGGCAGAACTGAAAGGAAGGCCAGAGTGGGTAATCATTTGATCTCACTGAAGAGGAAAAGGAAGACCAGAAAGATAATGTGACCCCATCATGCAGCAAAGCTGAGACCAGACCCGGTCTCCTGCCATCTCTGAGCCCTCCCCTGCTTCTTCAGTAACTTTCCTTTGCTCCTGTCATGAAACAGAGAGGCGTGTTCACAAGGCAGGGCCACTGCACCACCCACTGGGACTCCTGGCCGAGGAGCTGGCGGTGCAGCAGCTCTTCCATTGGGTGAAGTGCAGCAGGTGTGTGACCTGCCACATGGTGGCTGGTAGCCAGGAGTCCTCAGGACACGTCATACATCAAGACAGCAGTTAGAGCCCGACTTCACTGTCCTGAGAAGTCCCCCCAGTTTTATCTTTTACAAGCTGTCATCATTTTCTACATTAACAACATTCTCTTTTTTCCAAATTTTTATGAATCACAACAGCAGCACGTTCACGACCACAGAAAGTGACATTTGTTACGTCCTCACAAAGACAGACAAAAAGACAAGTCAAACCTACTTTCAGGATGTTTCAAAGAATTAGGGAAAAGTGTATTCTTAAATTAAACTTGATTTTTCTCTACTATTGCTTGAAATAAATAAGTTTCCAGCTCCAATGTGACTTTTTGTTTTTGTCTTAGCAAGATTTTTTAAATAATAATGCTATTTGGTAGAATATTTATTTGCATGACTTTTACCTAAATTAGTAGCTAATTTTCTTTCTTTCTAACAGAATTAGGTGTGACTAATCAAGCCTCGTCTTCCATTTCTGATGCTGCTTTTTATTTTTAAGCAATCTTATTATTTTCCTTTTGAGACAGAGTCTCCCTCTGTCACCCTGGGTGGGATGCTGTGGTATCATCACAGCTCTCAGCAACCTCAAACTCTTGGGCTTAAGCGATTCTCCTGCCTCACCCTCCTGAGTAGCTGGGACCAGAGGCACTGGCTACAGCGCCTGGCTAGTGTTTCTATTTTTAGTAGAGACAGGGTCTGGCTCTTGCTCAGGCTGGTCTCCAACTCCTGAGCTCAGGTAATCCACCCACTTTGGCCTCTCAGAGTGCTAAGATCACAGCATAAATTTTTAGAGTTATGATCCTCCAAATAGCTATTATACAATCAGCACTGCTAAAATAACATAGATTTTGAATAAGTAGCCAGATCAGTCATTGAAATGTCTTTCTTATGAACTCTGCCCAGAGAACACCTAGGAGGGTCCCTGGACGGGAAGATAACACTTTGTGCCATCTGTGGGCTGCAAACAAGATGAATGTGTTGTTAGGACCTCGTCAAACTGCGTGAGGCACTTTATAACTCTACAAACTTCACTCTCTGGTCTCAAAGTTTGTATAAATTCAGTTCTAGACTGGTGCACATTGACATGGCCTAGCATGACAACGAGATGCATAATGAATTCAACTCGAAATTCAGCTGAGGACAGGTTCATGCAGACGGAGAACAGGAAGAAGACCCCAAAGGAAAAGAGCCTGTGCCCATGTCCACGGTCTACCCCAGTGCAGAGCTAGGACCAGGTCCACGGTCTACCCCAGTGCAGAGTCAGGATCAGGTCCACGGTCTACCCCAGTGCAGAGGCAGGACCAGGTCCACGGTCTACCCCAGGGCAGAGGCAGGACCAGGTCCACGGTCTACCCCAGGGCAGAGTCAGGACCAGGTCCACGGTCTACCCCAGGGCAGAGGCAGGACCAGGTCCACGGTCTACCCCAGGGCAGAGGCAGGAGCACTAGGTGGGGCGGGGCCCTGCTCATCTCTGATGGTGAGTTTCCCCCTTCCGAGAGCCGTGGCGGGGAAGAGCAATCCAGATCTGCAACACACGTCTTCAGGACACAGGTAGTAGCTACTCCTCCAGGTTGAAGGGAACGGGCGATGGGACGCAGCCTGTTGCAGATTTAAAGAGCTAATTGGCAGCTGCAAAGGCTAACGATTCTGGCAGAGAGGATGCGGAGGAGGGATGGTGGCACAGAGAGGGGGAGAGATGAATTACAGTAGCTTGTAACAATGTGTATACAGGTGTTTACCATTTTTCTTCTTTTTCTTTTCTTTTCGCTGTTTTTTGAAGTTACATTCTCCTCCATATTTTTCCCCTAGGGAATTATAACTAATTGAACTGTGAAACACTACTTGTCTCTTTTCTCCAGTTTCCTGGGGGAAAGTTCTATCTGAACACAAGAAGTCAACATAGTTATCCAGTAAAACATCCGAGTGGTATTCCTAATATGGAAGAAATATTCCTGGATTGCTAAAAGGACTCACACTGTACTTGACCTCAGGAGTGCTGAGAGAAGAAAGATAATTAACTGCACGTCCAATGAAGGGTGACTTAGGCTGCCAGGGAACCACAGGACTGGGGGACCCACGGGTCGACGCATGCAGGTAGAGAGGCTCGAGGAAGGCTTCTTAAGAAAGGGACTCCTAACTTGAGACCTCAGCCAATCCAAGAGGCTGACTTCTCAGCACACAGTGTTGAACAGCTGTGGGGTAAAGTGGAAACTTGACAAATGGGAAGAGAAGAGTTCTCAGGGAGGAGAGCAGTCTGCGTGAAGTCCCAGAGAATGTCCCCCCTGCAGCACTAGCTCCATGCATGTGGGTGCACGTCCCTCACAGTAAAGAAGCCGTATGCTGTCCAACTGTCTTTTCTCTTTAAGAATTAATTACAGACAAATACTCCTAGATTTATGGTGGGGTGACAGCCAACAAACTCACCATAAACTAAAAATATTGTAAGTCAAAGATGCATTGAGTCCCCCTAAGGAATTGAACACTAGCCTGGTCTAACAGTGCCCTGAACACTTACATTAGCGCACAGTTGGTGGCACAGTCCACTGCAGAGTACAGGTTCTGACCCTCTAGACTGTACAGCTGACTGGGTGCTGCCTCCGCCCAACATCACCACAGGACATCCTGCAGCATGTTGGCAGCCAAGGAAAGGATCAAAAGTACAATTTCTGCTGATATGCATCACTTGGGTACCATCAGATGGTAGAAAAGTAAACTCAGGGATTGTCTATGTTTACTGTAAAATGCTGCCATACAGTTAGGGTTCAAGCTGTGTGTACAAGGGACCCCCACAAAAACTAGGCTCATTTTTGGTTACCATCTTTCACCCATGACAACTGGCATTTCCTAGGGAAGAGGGGGACTCAAGAGACTGTCTCATCATCCTCAGGAAGCAAACCTGGCAGCAGTTGAAAAACACACTTGTCTCTTATCTCTGTGGTGAGGAATCGAGGGAAATGGGGAAGTCAGAATGTGACATGTTAGAGCTGCAGATCGTAGAGTGTGAGGTGTGAATGAGATAAACGTGGAACACGGTGGGCTGTGAAAATGCCACACAGATGTCAGGAGTTTGGGGAGGACTTTCCGGCACTCCTCCCCTGCGGTGCAAAGCCCCAACTGAAAAGTGAAATGTGGTCCCCGGCACCCCTCACTTGCCCCTCCGCACCCCCAGGTGAATCTCAGATGCCACAAATGCTTGTGGTAGAGATCCCTGAGTGTTAGTCCCAGAAAGCTGAACCTATGGAAACTTTTCTCTTTGAGTCATTGACCTTCACAGCTTTTTCAAAGGAGAAAGGCCACTGAGACTGCAGACCATCTGACTTTCCTCACAGACGATGGCTTAAGAAGTGTTTAATTCTTGGCTCTCCCTGATAAATTAAAAATGTAAAAGTCTACATTTTTTAGCCCTGCTTTATCTCATTAATCTCCAAGTTATATTGGCTTCTGGATATATCATTTAGACAATCCATCATCACTCCATATGTTCTGTGTCCGAAGCCCTCGTTGCTCAAGGGCAGCCATCTTTATGTAACATTTGCCAAACAGCCCCCTTTCCAAAGGGGTTCACACTTAATTTCAGTAAGTGAATTATTCTCCCAAATAAGAGAAATTGAGAATAAGTGAATTATTCCATGATTATTACTTATTTCAGTAAGTGAATTATCTTCCCAAATAAGAGAAATTGAGAATAATACAAATGAAAAAAAGACCTTAGATATCTAAGAGTCCTATTTCTGTGCTTTCCAGATTTACGAGGATATAGAACGTGCCCAGGGCTGTGGTTAGGACTAGTTCCTGGCTCCTCTGCAAGCTGCAAAAATAAACAACAACAAAAGGAAAACTCAAGGAAAACCCAGCATTCGAAATACAGGTCTAATATTGTTTATGCTCCAGTTCTTTATCGGAATGACACGGACAACAGATCTCCAGGATTCAATTAAATGAGCTCACACGGGGAAAGCATTTACCATGGGGAAAGCACCTGTCTGTGGACTCAGTCCCTCCAGAGCCTGACCGTCCCTAACAGCACCAGCCTCTCTCACTTCTGTTTCTCTGACTCACCTCTTTCTACTCTTTCCACCCGGAGGCCCCAACCGACTTGGGGAAGCAAGTGGTAACTGATCTCCCATCCTCATCTTCCAGCCCAAATCAATCCACATGGCAACCCTGCCAAAAAACCCTTTGCCCTATTCAAAAACCCCCCACAGAGATTCTGCTGTCCATTGGTCAAGGAGTGAGTCCTCATCCTGTCATCCAGGGGCTAAACTCTGCCTCTTCCCAAAGTGGCAAATTTGGGTCCGCTTTCTTCTCAGAGCGAGATGAATTGCCTCCTATCTTGTGTTGTTGTTTTGCAATTGTTTCACTCACAAACGTGCAAATTCTGCTTAACAGATTATAATTCATTCCTTAATTCCCATAAGTGTACTTCCACAGTGTCAAATATATTGCAATAAAGTAAAAAAAGTAAACAAATCTGAATAATCTCAACTCCTATAAACTTCAAATTATAGTTTTTTTCCTATAATAGATTCACACTCATAATTATTTTCTCTGAAGCAATACTCTAAATATAGCAGAAATTTATAGTCTATCGAATAATACATGTATATACAGAAAAACAACATTGTTTCTATAAAATAATTTATCACACACATCTTCCATAATTAGCATATTAAAGACAAATTTCAGTTGTCAAACTACAGGGTATCTCAAAGATCGCCAGACATACATACTTAGGGAAAATGGGAAATTATAGCTAAACGTATCTTTATTTACAAAAATTCATTACAAAATTTTATAAAATATTTATGAAGTATTTCTGTATGTGTTGATATATAAATATAAAGTAAAAAACATAAAATAAAATGTAAAATACAGTAGAACCTCCATAGTTGACCACCTCCTCAAGTTGACTTAATTTTCATCAACCAGACATGCACCACATTTACGTATCAGAACAGGAGGCCTAGTTCCTTATGTTGACCGACTCCATATCTTAGTTTACTAGCTGGTACAGTCCCTTGGGTGGTCAACTTACCGTGGTTCTACTGTATAATATGAGTTTGCTTATTTTTCTTATGTATAGCAACCTTCCAGTACACCTTGTATATCAGTGATTCTCTAATTTAAAAAAAAAAAAAATCACAACTACATTGTGAAATATCTTCCTGAATTGAAGCAACTCTGTTTATATTTGTGGATACCAAGCAGGTAATTTGCCAATTCAGGATTAAATATTCTAAGGTTGCTTTTATCTAGTTCCAAGGGTGATGAGAAATAGTTCCTCGTACCTGACTTTTCACAATGTTGATAGTTAGCTTTGTAGTTACTATTTTTAAGATAGCTACAGTATAAGTCACATCCTACCTGTTTGGTGGTACAAAATGTGCTCACGGCCTCCTTCAAACAAAATCCTAAGGTTCTTTCTGCTTCTATAAATTTAGCTATCCTGTGAAATAACTGGACTCTGATGAGCATGGCTCATAAAAAATAAAACAATAATAATAATAATAAGAGAAACAGCCTGCATTTCTGAATCCACTGGCTGATTCCAATGGAGTGGCAGTGATTATCGGGACATGGTTTCCCACTGCGTTCTCACTTAATTTCACATCTCAGATTGTATTTTGTAAAGTTGCTCGGAAAAAGAAAAAGAAAAAAGCCTCTATTTACACCATATCTAAACCTCTGTGTAGAGAGAACTTGTAGCACTGAGGTATTTTCTTATAAGGTACTTCTGCTCTGCCAAATTTTCCAGCAGTAAAAATTGAATATTACCATCCTCATGATAGTCAAGGTAAAACAAACTCCAGTTCCTTTCAAGTAAGGGGGTTGGAAAATTGGATTAGTATCCTATACCCAACTCAACAAAAGGTAATAGGAAATTCATATTTTATCCATTGTTAGAAAAAGTATCTTAAAAATCTCATTTTTAATAGTAAGGCTGAAAGTTCAATTCACTAAGTTCTGTTTTCATTCTTATAATTCCTTAATCTATTAGAAAGCCGTTCTGCCAGTTTCTTTCTTTTGAAATAGCTCCAACTTTGCCGGGTACGGATCTTCCTGAAGATATTTAGAGATTTCAGTGGTGCACAAAACCAAAGGCAGAACCGTTCCTTTAAAAAGTCCCCATTTTGGATCTCTCCTCTTGGATGTGACCACATGTTCAGTCTTTTCTATGATGACAGAATTAACAGTGTCTGATAAAGCACAACAAATCAATGAAGAGTTTGTGGAAGAAATATTAACTGAAATTAAGTAAGACTCGTTTCAAAGATAGTCTTCCTCAAGATGGACAGATCTTCTTTCCGAGGCCACTATATTCATGGTATTAGAATTTAAGTTTCTAATAAATAAAAACACTCTACATACTTCCTCTGACTTGAAAAAAGACAAAAAAATTTAAGTCTGAATAATAAGACCCCTATACCCAATACCATATGGGCAAACATTTTATTCATATAATTTAACAGCATTTTTCTAGTATATAAATCACGTGATATTGCAAACTCAAAGCTCTGAGACACAAAAGATTGTTGTTAAAAATTCAGAGCCTCTGTTTGCCTCTAAAGTTACATTAAATACCGCATGTTAGCAGCGTGTTTATTATTTGGAACTCTTTCCCCTCCTGTTTAGCCTCCTAGACATCCCATTCTTCCCACAGAGAAGCAAACGCAGTGCGTCTAAAATTGGTGCTGGTTTTGATAAGCCAGAGTGATGACATCAGCCTGTGTTCCAGCCCCTGGAATGCAGAACTGGGACCATACGGTGACTTGGGAGCAGTGAGGTCCCAACATAATTCTTCTTGTCCCCACATCACTGATGGAGCCAAGGCTTGTGCTCCAAATGTACTGCCCAGTTAAACACGGGTATCCTCAAATATCTGCTTGTCAAATGCCAGAGAGAGCAGGAAACAGAAAACAACTACATTTCTGTTTTAAAATGCAAGAGGCTTCCCACTACGCAGGCTGTCCCTAAAGTGTGTGTGCACTGACAAAGTTACAACCATTTAAAACTGCACACAAACTTTATAAGCACCCTGTACATGGTGTACAGCAATGTCAATGTAATTAATTCCACCGAGCAGTAAGCACAATGATGGCTAAAATGGTAAATTTTATGTTATACATTTTATCATAATTAAAAGAGAAAACCCAGGTGGGTGGCTTCTGAAAACTGTGTCTTCTACAACTGTGTAATAAATTTCCAGGTCCAATACTAACTGTTTATAACTTTGTGACAGTGACCAACTCGCTCTCTCTTCAACATCTGCTAGACTAGGCTCCCAGGGGCCTAAATAAACATTCCTCCCTCGGGAATTACCATACTTACCTGCAGAAATTTCTAGTTAAAAGTATCACAGAAGAAAACCTCAAAAATGCCCTGTTACGAGCAGATATTAGACAAGGAGCTTGTGGAAACATCACTCGCTCCCCAGCAGGGCGCTGGCGTGCGGGGCTGGGAGTGCAGAAATCCCCACCTCCCACCCCAGGACTGGCCACAACTCGCCTCTGACTGACCGCTGCAAGGACGCGCAATTGCTGGTCAGAAGGGTACACGGCCTAGAGTCCCATCAGTTGCGGGATCGAGCACTTCCTGGAGGGTAAAGCTCCATTCTCAAGTTGCTGAGCGCCTTCCAAGTGCTGCCTCAGCAAGACGCACCTTCCACGCCCCTGCCCGCGTGCAGAGTGGACCCAGAAGGCGCAGGCAGCGCGTGTCCGAGGAGGCTGCAGGTAGGGCGCTCCGCAGACTGGAAATCGCTCCCCACCCAACATCAGGCTGCAGTTGCCATCAGCATTCTGCTCCTAATGCGCTCACAACAAACCTGTAACTCTGCACACGCACTGAAAAGACACCCACAATGTGTCCTCTCCCCGCACATTAGAGTGTGGCAGCCTCGCGCGGCCAGTGCCTAACGCGCAGCCGGGGAGGTGAGGGGCCCAACTCTGAAGCCACCGCCAGGACAGCGCGGGAGGAAGGACTCTCCACTGCAGTCCCTCCTCCCCACCGTGCTGCCCCTTCAGAAGTCCCATCTCACTCTCACCCTGACTTGCCCACACCCTGGAACCACCTACCAGGAGTGGCGACCAGCAGACGGACAGCACGCACATGATTCCCATGAGCTGAATCGCCGTCTCGGTCGTGATTCGGCCCCACTGGGCACTGGACTGAGACGCTGTGGCCTTGGCCCGGCAGCGGGACATCAGGGCCTTAATGGTGGCCAGGTTGCAGGCAAAGGTGACCGTCAGCGCCAAGAGCCCCAGGAAGGCAAAGGTGGAGGCGAAGAAAAGGTTGCCCCAGTCGTGCGGCGAGCCAGTCGCGTTGCCCCCTCCGCCGGTGCTGATGAAGCACCACGTCCCGGGCCACTGGACGCTGTACTGGCCCACGCCCAGCACGGGCAGCAGGGCGAAGGCCAGCACCGCCAGCCACACGCCCAGCAGCACGGCGCGGGTGGCGCGCGCCTTCATGTGGCTCGCGTACCAGTGCGGCGCGCGGATGGCCAGCGCCCGCTCGACGGCCATGGCGCTGGCGATGAAGAGCGACGAGAGGCCGAACACGGTCATGGTCAGGCCGAAGAAGGTGCAGAGCCGGCCCGACGGGTCGAGCTGCTCCCAGCGCTGCTTGGACAGGTACACGACGATGACCACGGGGCTGGTGAGCAGCTGGCCCACCAGGTCGGTGAGCGCCAGCCAGCCGATGCACAGCAGGAAGGACTTCTTGCGCTTGCTCTCGCGGCGCCGGTAGCTGCGCGACACCAGCAGCATGGCCAGCGCGTTGCCTACGAAGCCGGTGAGGAGCATGGTGATGGGAAAGGCCACCGACACCGACCTGCAGGCCTCCGCCGGGCCCGGGGCGCGCGTCAGGTTGCCCCCCGCGTCGGCCGACGGCTCGGGCGCCCACATGCCCGGGGAGGAGTGGTTGAGGCGGACGCAGAAGGGGGCGACCCAGCCGTCGCCCCGCGGCCCCTTCATGTCGGCTTCGAAGTGAGGCGCGGGCGGCGCCCGGGGAGCCGTAGCGGGAGCCGGCGGAGGCGGCGCGGGAGGCCCCTGGCCGGGGCTGGGCTGCCTTCCATGGCGAGGGGCGCAGCCGCCGCCCCTCTCGGCTACTCTGGCCGCGGCCGCGGCTGCGCCAGGGCTGACGGGGACCAGCGGCCGCGCGGGCGGCTCCCGGGCGCGCCGAGGTGCGGCCTCTATAAGGCGGCGGGGCGGGGCGGGGCGCCGGTGTGGGCAGCGCGGGCGGGAGGAGCGCGGGGACGCGGCCGGGCGCCTCTGCGGGTCACCGCCACCGCTCCCGACACTCGGGGCTGGGAAGTCTCCCGGGCGCGCTCCTAGCCGGACAGAGCGCCCACCCCCCTGTCCGCCCCGCGCCTTCCCCGGCCCCCTGCGCGTCCCCCCTGTCCCCCCGCCGGCCCTCCCTGCCCGGCACCCCTTTCACCACGCCGACCCACCCTGCGCGTCCCCCTGTCCCCCCGCCAGCCCCGCATGCCCGCCCCCCGTCCGCTTTCCCCGGCCCCCTGCCCGGCCCCCGGTCCCCCCGCCAGCCCCCCATGCCTGTCCCCCTGTCCACCTTCCCCGGCCCCCTGCCCGGCCCCCTGTCTCCCCACCAACACCCCATGCCCGCCCCCCTGTCCGCCTTCCCCGGCCCCCTGCGTGTCCCCCCTGTCCCCCTGCCGGCCCCCCAGTCCGCCCCGCGCCTTCCCTGCCCCCCTGCGCGTCCCCCCTGTCCGCCCTGCTCGTCCCCCTGCCTGCCCCGGCCCGGAGGAGCAGCGTCCGCCGGCCGCCCCCACCCAACGCGCCTCCCGGGACCGCCACAGAGCCCGTCCCCCTTCTCCATCCGCAGAGTAGCGCTCGTAGGGGACGGATCCTCTTCCTGAAGCCCTTTTTTAATTCTGGCAGAGGGTAAATCACTTGGCCCTAAACAATCTGCGCACAACACGCTCTCTCTCATAGCTGAGTGTAAACTTTTCGCTTTCCTACTTGGCGACTCTGGAATGGTGGTGAAAAGGCCACGCTGTCCTATCTCCGGCGTGCCGCTGAAATTAATAGTGCCTGGAGTTGGCACGGGAACAGACACAGGGAAACAAAAAATTCGATGGTTAAATTCAAAAACAAAAACATTCCCACTGCCTCCCCCCCACACCCGCCTAATCCTGCCCCATCTGCCCAGAGTCAGCCGGGCAGAACGAGTGGAGGCGGTGGCCGCGCGTCTGAGGCCGGGAGATGGACCGCGCCGGCCGCGGGGAGGGAGCGCGGGCAGCAGAAGCCTCCGTCCATCTGCTCAGATCAGTACCACTAGAAACTGTTTTTTAGATGTTACAGAAAGCCTTAATCCATACGTAAACTCTGCCTATTCAATAATACACATTCCGCAAAAATAAGCATAATTGCCTAGTAATGTCTTTGAGTAAGCCTGTATTTTAGGTACTTTGACATTCCATGATGCATTTTCACGAGCATTCGCGCCTTTTATCACAGAGATCTTCCAAAGTACTGCTGCGGTCCCTGCTCCCTTTTCAGGTGAGGTGCTGAGGCTCCATGAGGTTGGAGGATGTGCCCAGTCTCTTACCAGTCCCCCGGGCCTGTCTTATTTGAAGCCCTGTGTTCCTCCCATGGATACCATTACCACTCTCAGCAGATGAAAATTAATGGTGAGATCTTTTTTCCATTAATTTTGGGAAATCCTGGTTTCTCTACCTCTTCATATTGTCTGGGAAATGAAAAGAATTTAAAAATTTACAGACTTTATTTTGCCTCATATTAAAAAAAAACAGATCTAGGCTGGGCGCAGTGACTCTCACCTGTAATCCCAGCCCTCTGGGAATCAGAGGCAGGTGGATTACTTGAGCTCAGGAGTTCCAACCAGCCTGAGCCAGAGACCTCATCTCTGAAGATAGCCGGGCTTTGAGGAGGGCGCCTGTAGTCCCAGCTACTTGGGAGGCTGAGGCAAGAGGATTGCTCCAGCCCAAGAGTTTGAGTTTGCTATGAGCTATGACAGCATAACACTCTACACAGAATAACAAAGTGAGATTCTGTCTCAAAACAAACAAAAAAATAGACCTAATCATATAGCACTATGAAGGCTGTAATTCAGGCTGACTCAGATTGATTTTCAGAACAAGTCTGTTTAGTTTTTTTGCCTTTCTTAGCTTAGATGATATTCTGTTTAGGTGTAAATGATTGTTAGAAGGCGATAATGGGATTATGTCTCTCTGCATAACTTCTTTCTTTGTTGCTATTGGGAATCTGTGGAGAGCTTGAAACAAAAAATCATTGTTGGGTTATATAGTGTTTAAAGGGAGAAAAACAATGATGTATTTTCAATCGCATTTTAACCATATGTGTTAATCACAACACTGATTTCATTTTAATTTGTGTTTTGTTTGCTGTCATTTAAAAGTGTTTTGCACTTTTTATTTACTAAAATGTCCTGTTTACAATGAGGACAATTAGGAAGAAATAGTGACATGATGTACTTTCTAATTCTTCCCCAAACTTTTGTCTTATTACTTTGAATTCATCTCAACCCCTATTGAGAAAATGGTTTTCTACAATAATGTCATTTGAAAAGGAAAATAATATTTGATGTCACTTTTAGATACAAGCTTTATGCAAAGCATTTGGCTGAAAATACATACCAAATGAGATTTTTCAATTAATGAAATTACAGTGTACTTATAGATTTAAAATTTTAAGAGCATTCCATGATTCACACAGCAAAGGAAGCAAAGCTAATTTCTCTCTGGTCACCTTGAAAAATTATTCTCATTTTTATTTGCAACTATTTGGCTTCTTTGAAACTTTACTCCTCCCATTGCAGTGCTTGATGTAGCCAAATGGACTTGGTACGCACGACAGGCTTCAGGACACGTATTAGCGAAGAATTAAAGTTAGCTGCTTCTATTCGGTCTACACCAATGCACTAAATGTGCTGCATTTCAGATCATTTGTCTAACTTTCTCTCCTTTCAGTATTTTTGCCTCGTCGTATTTTAAGTTGTCTGCCATTAGTTAGTCACCTTGTAAAAAGAGTGACTTTGAGGATCTGAGGAGTGACAAAATATGAAGCTGGCAGTTGAGTTCTGGTTGGTACTACAGTTACTGCGTAGTCTGAATTGTGCAGGTCTGAAACAACACCGCCCTCTAGTGATCTATAGGATTATAACATGCTGCGTACATATTAAAGAGACTTGCTAAATGACTAATGTGTGCTTTGCTTAGAGAATCTTTAATTTCTTCTCTAGAGATCTACTCATTAATACTTATTGTAGTCACTTTGTTTTCTTTGAATTTACAAACTAGAAACTAGCATTTATGCTTAATCAATAAACCATTAGAGGATTAAATTGAATGTCCAATATTCAAATGTTTAAAAAGATTAAGTCTATATTCACTTGCTATATTTTAACTGAAATTCCGCCCTAGACATATTTTCATACACATATTATTTACACCTCCTGTAAATATACACCTCCTGTAAATTATACACCTCCTGTAAATTATATACCTCCTGTACCTTAAAGCTTAAAATGTTCATCATCTATCAATATTTAGCTAGTGTTGATGAATTTGCTTCTATTCAACTTAAAAAAATCAAAATAAACAGATATACAAAACAAGATTAATGACCAGTTTCACATAATTAGGCCCTTGATTGCCTCATTATGGGTGGAAGATATCTAATTCATTCTCCATGAAGCCAACCATTAATTTTAGTATATGTATTTCATTCATTCATTAAATATTCATTGAGCATCTACTCTCTGTCAGACACTTTAGTCTTCAGGTATATAAAACAACATATAACAGTTTCTACATTTATGGAGTCTACATTTTAGTGCAAAACTCTTGATTTTAAATGCCTAACACTGATTTTAATGGCTTTGTCATCTCAGAATGATTTGCCATGGAGATAGAATGAAAGCTAAATTTAACATTCAAACATCAATTGATATAATTATCATACAACGAAATAAAGGTGCTTTGAAGTCTTTGCTAAATCAAACATTTGATATTCAAGTTTCCAACTTTGACTGCCTTTTCTTCCCATCATTATATGACTAATAATTTTTTATTGGAAACCGAACACTGGTGTTAATGTATTATAGTGAGTCTGTACTTCATTAGGTTTTCTTTCCTGAGGTTTACTGATTTTTTGTTTGTTGTTTCACAATTAACTGATCTGTATTCAGATTGCCAATACTGACCCCTCCTGTGACTTGCAGCTGTTAGTTTCTCTGCTCTATTCTCTTGGTTTTTCATGCTGACTCTTTTAGCCTGGCACCCTGTGAATTGATTTCCTTTTACCTGTGTAATTTGCTGGTGAGCAATGGGCTCCACCTTTTTTTGTGGTTTCCTTGATTCTACGGATGCTCTTATAAAGTGCAGTTGCTCTGTAGCTTAGGGCTATGCCCAGACATTTCAAGCTGCTAAAGCTTCAGCTTTACCCCACCCAAGCTATAGAGTGAGGAATGCACTCCCTTAAGACAAGTATCAAAGTTGTGCATGCATTCTTCAATAACTTTACCTTTTAAAACTGGTTTTTGCCTGCTATCCCCAGGCTCCCAGAGGTCTGTCTCAGTCCCATATAGTTTAAATGGGATTAATGGATTTGGGCATTTCTCATTCATTCTCACGTGGTTCTCATTCCCAGGATCATCTCCTACTCAAATCTGTAGTAGCTTTTCAAGCCTTGAACTCCAATCTCTGGCACCTGTTGCCAGAAGGCTGTGATATTTTAAAATCACTATTTCCTCCAGCCACAATCATGAAGGTCGGGCAGCACCCATCCAAAAAATAAACAAATAGGGCAGCGCCTGTGGCACAAAGGAGTGGGGCATTGGCCCCATATACCAGAGGTGGTGGGTTCAAATCCAACCCCTGCCCCAAACTGCAAAAAATAAGTAAATAAATAAAACCCAATAAGTTCTTAACTCTTACACCTTTCAGTAGCATTTTTGAGATTAAATTCTTAATTTCTGTATGTTTCTGAATGCTTTCCAATGAATTTAATACTTCCGTAGAAATTAAATGCTTTTTTTTTTTTTTTAATTTTAGCTTTTTAGTATTGTTATCTGCCAGTCAGTATGATGTTGGCATAAAGACAGGCCTTGCTAGGTTTGAATGTGTCTCATCCAAAGTTCAAATATTGAAACTTAATGACCAATGTGCTGGTACTAAAAGTTGGGATCTTTAAGGCCAGGAGGGCTCCTTCCTTGTGAACGGGATTAGTTGCCCCTATAAAAGGGTTTGGCAAAGGGTGCTGATCCCTTTCTTGCCCTTCTGCCTTCTGCCATGATAGGACAGGACAGGACAAGAAAACCCTCATCACACGCCTTGATCTTGGACTTCTCAGCCTCCAGAAGTGTAAGAAATAAATTTCTGTTGTTTTTAAATTACACAGTCTTTGGTATTATGTTACACCAGCACATGATGGACTAAGACAGGCATATAGATCAATGAAGGAGAACATTACAGAGTATTGTGTGTGAGTGTGTGTGTGAAAGAGAAATATGTATATACACACATCCATATATTCAAAGTTGATAAATTTTTGTCAAAGGTGTTATGGTAAGTCAATAGAGAACAGTATTTTCAAAAACAGTACTGGGAAAATTAAGTATCTGTTTGAAAAGAAAAGTAAATATAAACTTTACCTTATACCACACACAAAATAGACTTAAAGGTACCTGTTAAAACTAGCTCTTCTTAAGTATCCAATGTACTCAGTACTACTGTGAAACCAATTT
>CAUYPK010161814.1:0-25191 GCA_963574355.1 Loris lydekkerianus
TGGGAAAATGCCAGGAAGGCTATGTTGAATATTGGGATGAAAATGTGTCAAATGGTTTATGAAGCTAGTATATGATGCCCCATGATCATATCAATGTACACAGCTATGATTTAATAAAAAAAAAAAATAAATAAATAAATAAAAATAAAAAAAGCAGAAAAGCATCAAATAACCTAATAATGTATCTCAAAGAACTAGAAAAACAAAAGTAAACCAAATCTAAAATTAGCAGAAATAATAAAGGTCAGAGCAGAAATAAAAGTTGAAACAAAATGTGAAAGAGCAGAAACAAAAAGTTAATTTTTTAAAAAGATAAAACTGACATATCCTTAGCCATACTAATAATTATAGAGAGAAGAGCCAAATAAATAAAATCAGGGATGAAAAGGAGACATTCCTGATAGTACACAAACCCAAAGGATTGTTAGAGACCACTATGACTACTACATGCCAATAAACTAGAAAACCTAGAAGAAATGGGTGAATTCCCAGACACATACAACCTATCAAGACTGAACCAAGAAGAAATCGAAAACCTGAATAAACCAATAACAAGTAATACGACAGAAGCAGTAATAAGTCTCCCATCAGAGAAAAGCCCAGAATCTGACAGATTCACTGATGAATTCTACAAAGCATTCAATTAATACCAATCCTGCTTAAACTATTCCAAAAAATTAAGAGGGAATACTCCCAAACTAATTCTATGAAGTCTGTACCACCCTCGTATCAATACTAACGACATGACAAAAAAGAAAACTATAGGCCAATATATCTGATAAACACAGATGCAAATATCCTCAACAAAATACCAACAAACTTTACTTACAACACATTAAAAAAGATTACTCATCATGATCAAGTGGGATTTATCCCAGGGATGCAAATCAATCAATGTGATACAGCACATCAACAGAATGAAGGAAAGCCATATGATCATTTCAATTGATGCTGATTAAACATTCTACAAAGCATCATGATAAAAACTGTCCAAAAACTGGGTATAGAAGAAACTCAAGTCACCATGATAAACATCACATATGACAGATACCCAGTGAATATCAATGACACTGAATGGGGAAAAACTGAATTTACTCTAAGATCTGGAACAAAAGAAGGATGTATACTTCACCACTGTTGTTCAACACAGTCCTAGAAGTTCTAACTAGAGCTATCAGACAAGAGAAAGAAATAAAGTGCATCCAATTGGAAAGGAAGAAGTCAAAAAATCCTTGTTAGTAGATGACATAACCTTATATCAAGAGAAATCTGAAGACTCCACAAAAAACTATCAGAACTGATAAATTCAGTCAAGTTGCAGTATACAGAATGAGCATACAAATATCAGTAGCATTTCTGCATGCCAACAGTAAACAATCTGGGAGGAAAAAAACAAGAAAGTAATCCCATTTACAGTTGTTACAAGTAAAATAAAATAGCTAGGAGGAAACTTAACTGAAGAAATGAAAAATCTCTACAATGAAAACTATAAAATATGAATGTAAGAAATTGATGATGACACAAAAATGGAAAGATACTCCATGCTCATGTACTGAGGTATTGATATTGTAAGAATATCCATACTACCCAAAGCAATCCCCAGATTCAATCCAATCCCCGTCAAAATACCAATGACATTCTTCACAGAAATTGAAAGAATAATCCTAAAATTTATATGGAATCTACAAAAGACCCAGATAAGCCAAAGCCATCCTGGGCAAAAAGCAGAAAACTGAAGGGATGACATTACTGACTTCAAATTATACCACAGAGCTGTAGCAACCAAATAGCATGGTACCGGCGCAGAAACAGACACACGGAATAAAGCAACAAAACAGAGAACCTAGAATCAGTCCACACATCCACAGTGAACTCACCTTTGACAAAGATGCCAAGAACATACAGTGGAAAAAGGACAGTCTCTTCAATAAATAGTGCTTGGAAAACTGAGTATCTATATATTTCTTACCATACACAAAAAAAAATCAAATCAAAATGGATTAAAGACTTAAGTCTAAGACCTGAAAGTAAGAAACTAAAGAAAATACTAAAGAAAACAGTAAGAAAACACTGTTTGGGCAGGGATTTCTTGAATATTACTTCCAAAGCACAGAAAACCAAAGTAAAATTGGACAAATGGGACCATATTAAACCAGAAAGCTTTTGTCCAGCACAGAAAACAATCAACAAAGGGAAGAAGACCACAGAACGGGAGAAATTATTTACAAATTACTCATGTGACTGGAGACCAATAACTAAAATATATAAAGATCAGAACAACTGTAAATGGATTACTTTCTTGGATTTTTTTCTGCTAGTGTCAAGTAAAAATTCAACTAATTTAATATTTTTTATTTCTCTGTTTTACATAGAGCCCTGACTCCAAAGATAATCAAGAACGTACTGGATAAGAAAACATGGAATGGAAAATATTTTTATGGAAGAACAAAGCCTCTAGGCCAGGGACAGTGTTCAAGTCTGTAATCCTAGCACTTTGGGAGGCCAAGGTGGTGGATCACCTGAGCTCAGGAGTTCGGGACCAGCCTGAGACCCCATTTCTAAATACAGCCAGGCATTGTGGCGGGCACCTATAGTGCCAGCTACTCAGGAGGCTGAGGCAAGAGAATCACTTAAGCCCAAGAGTTTGAAGTTGCTGTGAGCTGATGCCAAGGGAACTCTACCCAGGGAGACAGAAGAAAAGAACAAAGCCTCTACTGAGAGAATTCCATGTATTTCTTTGAGTTTAGTCCCAAAGGTACCAAGAATTATTAAAAAGGATGATTAGATATTTAATCAGACTAACAAGTATTACTTAAACGCTAGATTAAAAGAAATCTTTATTAAGACCTCACCCTAATTGTAGCTTTTGGACAAATATAAAGGATTAAAAAACACATGTACTGTAATAGTTGTTGAAATAAGAACCAGAGATTTTTTTGTTCCTAAATAGTGCCAATGATGGATGCTGATAATAGAATAAAATTTCAAGGAAGAACAAACAATGGAAACCCAAATTAAAATTAATGCAGTTTAAAATTATCAGAGCTGTGTGACAAGGATTATAAATGAGACTTCTCAAAAGAAGTGTGAGTGTATATTTATATGTATATGTATCTATATATACATACACTGCAGAATAGAAGACAGTGAAAGTAATTAAAATAGATACATGTATATAATACACAAATAATCTTCAAAGACTGTTATCCTAAAGATAAAAATAAGCAATACATTCAGGAAAAATCTGACACAAAGTTGTAATTTTAAATGAAGCGATATGTATTATTACAACTGCTGCCGTGGAATTTTAAAAATTCCCCATAACTTGAATTTATATACCATAAAGTAATTCAAGGGTACCATAAAATAAAATAATTTCCTACCAATTTAATTTTGGGGGAATTATATTAATAAAAAATGGAAAACAAAAATCCCTACCCCCAAAATAAAATGGCTATCATATATTTTAAAAGCTGTTTCCCAAGCAAATTAATTTTTTTGTCCTTTTTTTGGAGACAGCATCTTGCCCTGTTGCCCAGACTACAGAGCAAACCTCAAACTCCTGGGCTCAAGGGACTCTCCTGCCTCAACCTTCCAAGTAGCTGAGAGCACAAGGATGAACCACTGTGCCCAGCTAACTTTTCTACTTTTTGTAGAAGTGGATCTTGCTTTTGCTTAAGCTGGTCTGGACTCCCAATCTCAAGTGATCCTCCAACAGTGCTAGGATTACAGCAACCCGCAAATTAATGCTTAAAATCTGAACAAAAATAAGGTCCCCTAGTCTCAATATAATCATTACCATCATAAATAAATGGAGATAACAATATAGCAACATATTATCACCAACCAGTACATCTCAGTTCTCCAATATCTTCATTTCCTTTTACTATACATTTCTAGTAAGATAGAATCACTAGATAAAAGTGACAGGAATCATATTTTCCTTCTTGGTTTTAATGTAAGTATTTATAATTTTAATCTACTTACAAAGATTATATAGCTCCCCCACATAACATAAGCAGTTTCACTTCCATGGTTTCATGGTCAACCACAGTCAGAAAACAGATGAGTACAGTACAATACAGTAAGATATTTTGATAGAGAGAAAGTGGGAAAGACTACATTCCTATAATTTTTATTAAAGTAATATTACATTTGTTCTGTTTTATGATTGTTGTTGTTGGTCCCTTATTGTGCCTAATTTATAAATTAAACATTATTATAGGCATACACGTACAGAAAATTATACCGTATCTATAGAGTTTGGTTTTATCTGTGGTTGCAGGCATCCAAACCAGGTCCTAGAACATATGGCTCCTGGTTAAAGGGGAATTACTATACTTTAAAATATAAGGATTACCAAAGCAACAGATTTTTTTCAGTATGATCAGAACTTGGGCCTTATTTTTCTCAGTTGGAATTCTAGGTTAATCCACAAAATCCTTCTACACAAAAAAGAAGATAAAATACTTTCATCTACCATAAAACATAGTATTATACAAAACATTAATAAGCAGACATTTTAATGACTGACAGTGTCCCAAGCAATTTAAACGTGCATTCCCACTTCATTCTAACATTGCTACAAAGTGGATAATAGCAAGGATCCCATTCAGGTGGTAAACAAAGCAAGGCTCAGAAAAGTCAAGTGACTTTCCTAACCACATATACTAAGGGGCTAAACTGAGATTCAGTCAAGATCCCCTAACTCCAACATTCCCACACTATTTATCAATTAAAGTAACCCAGCAGTACTACTGTGGGATTCGCCACAAATCTTACTATTGCCTATTTCTATAGCATGAATGTACTGGTACCTTTTTAGTTAGCTAAAGCAGTTAAAGTCTGACCAAGAAGGAATGTGCACGTTAAAAGAAAAGCTGTAAATCAATAAGCACCTAGCCCAAGAATTTTTTCAAAAAGCTGCAAATTGAGCCACTAAAAAAAATCAAGTAAAGGTATTAATGAAGCCAGAAATTACTGGAAAATAAAATACAAAAGAAAAAAGAGATAAACAAAACCAAAAGTTGGTTCTCTGTCAAGATGAATAAACCTGGTAACTTAACACTCCTCCCGAGAAACGTGAAGGCTAACCCCCACGATTGCCCCCAGTGATTCCTAGCTCCTGGCATATCCATGGGTATCCACGGGTCCTGCAACCAACCATGGATGGTAGGGGGGAATGGACAGTTGTGTCTATATTCTCTTCTATTTGTCCTTATTCCCTAAACAATACAATATAACAACTATTAACATTACACTGCACTATCATAAGTAATCATAAGTATCATGAATAATTCTAAAGTAGATTTAAGGCACACATGAGGATAGGTGTAGGTTATATGCAATACCACACCATTTTATACAAGTGACTTGAGCATCCATTGATTCTGGCGTCTTGAGGGGACTCCTGGAACCAATCCCCCATAGATACCAAGGGATGACTGTATCTACCTCCTTCTCTAATCCCTCCCTGCTGAATGTACTTTGGGCTTAGTGACTCTCTTAGAATGGATAGAAAAAAGCAGAAGTGATTGTATGCAACTTGGAAACTAGACCATAAAGAGTAAACATCACTCTCTTTTTCTCTTCCTCTTAGGTTACTTGTTTTGGGGGAGGTCAAATCATCACCAGACCCTACGGAGAGGGTTAATTTTAGTTTCTACCGAAATCTCCGGCTAACAGCCATGTGAGTGAGTCTGGAAGTGAATGCTCCAGCTCCAGCCACGTCTGTTTGGGAGAGGTCAAATCATCAGAAGACCCTACGGAGAGGGTTCATTTAGTTTTCTACCGAAATCTCCGGCTAACAGCCATGTGAGTGAGTCTGGAAGTGAGCTCCAGCTCCAACCACGTCTGTGGCTCTGTGGCCCTTCAGATTACCTGCAACTCTTCAGAGATCCTGAGCCAGGATCCCAACATGCTTTGTTTGTTGCATCTGAGAACCTGAAAACTGACTAAAATTTCCACAAAATGCAAAGCTCCAAGATGGGTACTCTTAAAAAGGAAGAACAAGGTAGGAAGATGTGTTCAACTAGATATGTAGACTTATTATAAAGCTATAGACAAGATGCAGTTTGTTGCAATTATCAACAAATAAATGGAAAAGGACAGCATCCAGAAACAGATCCATACACACACAGGTACCTGACTTAAAACACAGGTGTCAAAGCAGAGCAGTGACGAACACAAGGTCTTCCCAATAAATGGTTTGAGGTCAAACAGAATTCCATGTGGAAAAAAATGAAACTTGATCCCTGCTATAAACTTGAATCTCTACTAAAAATAGAAAAATTAGTTGGGCATCATGGCAAGCACCTGTAGTACCAGCTACTTAAGAGGCTGAGGCAGGAGAATCACTTGAACCCAAGAGTTTGAGGTTGCTGTGAGCTAGGCTGATGCCACAGCACTCCAGCCTTGGCAACAGAGTGAGATGTTATGTTGTGGTTTGGTGCAATGATCAACAATCAAATGGAAAATACCATTATTTGGGGGGAGGACTAAACTAAAATGTTAGGAATCAATTTAGTGGTTATCTTTGGGAAAGGGCAGAGAATAGACATTAGTCGTGGGGGGGATATGAAGGGACTACCGGGTGCTGGTTATAGTCTATTTCTTGCTTTGATAGTTTGTGTAAGTGCTTTGTGAAAAAAATCACTCAGGTTAACAATTATATTCTGAATACTCACTTCTGTGTTATACATCATTAAAAATAATTTTTTTTAAAGTAGAGCATTATTAACACAGCAGAGTTTGGCATAGTTAACTTCATCTAATCAGAAAATTACTATGCTGAAGTGTTCATTTTTAATCCCACAAGTCCAGATAACTGAGGGAGTAGCTATTTTGGGATTTAGCCATGAGGCAGATCAGAAAAAAAAAAAAAAAGAAAAACCCTGTAAATACATCCCTGGCTAGTTCAAGCAAACAGGTATTCTAAACAAAAATGGCATATACTGCATCTGATTTCCTATAATGGTTTTCTGAAAAAAACAAAAACAAGAACCTGAAAACAGAATACACACAAAACAAAAAGGAACAGGAAGGGAAGAAAAACAACAAAAACCAGATGAGAACATAATTAGCTCATAACAAACCAGACGCTAACCAAACATCACCTTACTTTTAATAATGAACTTCAAGTTACCTTTAAGGAGTAATGTAAGATGTTTCAGTGCAGCTTTTAAAATGTCCTCTGTAAATAAACTAAGAATACCAATTCATTCACATTGTATGAGTATGTAAGTTACACAAGTTTGTTCTCTCCTGGCACAATACTTATAGTAAACAATAGGCAAGAGAAGGCAGCAGGTATTACAGGAGGAAAACACATCTTAAGAATACAGGATGACAGATAATGGGAAAATATGAGAATAATTTGTTGTAGGAATGGAGAAGGAGAGCAGGGAATTCCACGAAAGAGGAAACATTCATGTTTTTAAACTATGTCTTACAGTTAGAAAAACAGGTAAGCAACACTGGAATAAAAAGATACAAATTGAGATAAAAAAAGCAAATAGAAAATGTGAAAGCAATATTACAAAGTCCCCCCCCCCAAAAAAATAAGCAAATTGTTTTATAGTATTTTCACATTTCACTTGAACAAATTAGGAAGGAAGAGGAATAAAGGAATACAAAGCAAAACAAGTAGGTCAGGTACTGAGGCTAACACCTGAAATCCCAGCACTCTGGGAGGCTGAGGCAGGTGGATTGCTTGAGCTCAGAAGTTGGGAGACCAGCGTGCAAGAAAGGCAAGACCCCATGCATCTCTACTAAAAAAGAAAAAAACTAGCTGGGTGTCCTAGTGGGCACCTGTAGTCCCAGCTACTCAGGAGGATGAGGCAAGAGGACTGCTTAAGCCTAGGAGTTTGAGGTTTCAGTGAGCTATTACGCCACAGCACTCTACCCAGACACTCTGTCTAAAAAAAAAAAAAAAAAAAAAAAAAGAAAAGAAAAACGGAAAAACGAGTAAAAGGACACAAGGCAACCAGCCCAAACTAATGCTGATGAGAGTTAAACATGTATCTCAAACTTGCTATAAAATAGTCCTAAGAAGTAATTTGAAAGTAATCAATAATCTAAACCTTCAAGGAAACAGGCAGTACTATCTAACCATAGCCACTTGTATAGTGATCTTCAATATAGAAAGGGTCTCATCACATTCAACAGGTGGTCAATTATGTGGAGAGAACTTGTAATTAACCCCATTTGAAAAATGAAGAAAAGGGCCATGGGAGGTGAAAACAGTTAAGTGGAAGCATCCAGTGTTCCCTGGAGCATGCTGTTTATTACTGTCCTCAAGATGAAGTATTCAGAGATTAAATAAAACTTAAAAAAGTGAACGTGAATAGTAAGTAACTTTTGTTGGATCCACTAGAGAAAATCCTTACCTAATACTGGGAGACATGGATAAAGGGAAGGGGAAAAATGAAGCTTATGCTTGAGCTAATGCCACAGGGACACATTTATTGCAACTACTTTATTTCCGTATTTTTGAATTTTACTTTTTCACCAGAGGCCCAAAGAGCAAAACTGCTTTATATGACAGGATATTTTTGTTTATTTGTTTCAGTGATAAGATTCTCCAAAATGACCTTATCCCTTGTACCACTTTAAGCATGATTCTTATAAGGCTTGGTATCACTAGTGCCTATATTTTATGTAAAAGTAATCCCTTAACAGAGCATTCAAACTTCCTATTTATAAGCTTATATCAGGTATAAAACAACTAGCTTATCTTTAAATTTAAAGGCTGAGATGCTAGATTCTGACATTTTAAATATGATACAAATTTTCTTATGGTAACTTTCAGATTAAACTCCCGTAAAATATTAACTTTTTAATTGTCCCTAAGATACTTTATAAAAAAAACAAAAAAACCTTTGCACTTGTACTTGAATAAGTTTCTGTAGTAATAGCATGACCAGAATCCGACTATTAAATTATAAGTTAAAAAAACTTAGAAATTTGGCCACAATAAAATATTTTCAATTTGTTTTGGGAATACAGAGTTTTCAGAGGTCAATCTTATGTGCATATATTTCACTAAATCTATACATGTAAAGTCTGAACAAGTGATTGGCAATAATGGATTGTTAAACACACTATGGTAGACTTGATGTCTAGACAAGATAGTGGTAAGAGCTGCATGTTAAAGAACTTTCAGTACTTGGTCTGATAAAAAAGAAAAACAAAGAATGTTTTGATGATGTAAGGTTACTAAGAAATGCTTAGATCACAAACATACAACAATAGTACAGCTGCCACTACTCTAAAAACAATTTCATTTCAATCCATCATATGCTAAAAAGCTGAGCTGATCCTTTACCATGTCTGCAACTCAAGTTTAGGTTATCAAAAAGACTGCACATTCGATTACCAGGCTTTACTTCTAGCCTCTTTACTTCAAAACTAAAACAAAGATATCCTACTACATTTTGAAAGAAAAAGCAAGAGCTGGTGAGTGTCCAGAATTATCAGGCTGGGGATAGCAGTTGAAACTAGATTCAAATAGAAGACTAGAGGACCACAGCTATACCACTTAGGATTACACGGAACATCTCATTTCTAGAAGAAGACATGTTCTGCACAATTTAACTCAAGAAATACTAATTACTGACTGACGGATAGCAGTGACATATAGAAGATTATTTTTAAAAAATTTCAACATAAGAAACGTGTCCTTATTAAGACGGTTAAAAAAAAAAATCAAAACACCTAAAATTCCATAGTCAAATCTCAAATTAGTGATAGTAACAGTGTGTACAGAAGAAACAATATTTAGCTTTTAAATTTTAGTATGATTTGGATCAAGAAAAGACCTAGGATTATTCAATCCGACCCTTTAATTTTGAAGGAAAAGTGAAAATCTAGTAAGCAGTCCATATCCATATGGTTGGAAAAAATGGTTATAGTGCATCCAAAGTTAAGTTAAAAATTATTGTATTAAATAGACTGCTTTAGACTTACAGGAGAGTTTTAGCAACCTATAAGCTAAGGACATGATAGGCAACAAAATGACTTCAGAATTAACTTGATTTTTCATAGCTAATTGGAGGAAAGACAGAAGTTCCTAATTTTATTTGATTTAGCCAGGCTGGCATAATTATAACAAATAATGTCTTTATTAAAAGAACACATATTCAGGTTAAGTCTTTTGCAGCTAAAAAAAATGAAAGAAAAAAAATCACAAATAGCCAATCACCAAGTGTCCCAGAGTACTCTCTATCTCTTTACGTTTAAGGACAGAATGGCATCCTCTTTGTATCTGATTCCTATCTGCGTCTTAACTATAAATTATCTGATAAATATACAATCAACCCTTCTTTCACTGGAGAGCATACTTACAGATAAAAATATAAACATTTTTATAAAATACCATTGTTAGGATAGTGTTCTGAAAGAGCCAAAGAGGTTTTTAATATGAATTCATGGTACTTATTCTTTTATAGGTATTATCCACCTAAGAAAAATTTAAAAAAAAAAAGAGCTTTCCCCCCACAAATGGTAATTTTATATGATGTGAAGAATGCCATGAATTATTCATTTAAAAATATTTTCATGCACATCCCTGCAATAGTTTTGGTTTCTATTTTATTAATTGTATTTACTAATATAATTTTTAAGAAAGATTACAATAATTAGTACAAGCAAGAAATTAAGAATGTCTACAAACTAATACTCTCCAGTTATTTTCGAATCCAGCTGCATTAGAATCACAAAAGATGTTTTAAAACATAGACTCAGAATCCCTGAACTCAAGAATCTATTAATGGATACTACAGTAAGCTCTTAGGCAGTAATTAAAACCTGCAAACATATCACAAGGCACAAACACAGTCATGTGACACTCACAGTATTAAACCAAAAAATTCTCCAAAATTGTTTATTTTAAATGTAGTACTTTATTTATTAAAGAAGTACCCAGGCCTGGTAGTGCACACCTGTAGTCCTAGCTACTCAGGAGGCTGAGGTAAGAAGATCACATGAGCCCATGAATTGGAGGTTACAGTGAGCTACAATCATTCCAGCCTTAAGAGACTCTGTCTCTTAAGAAAAAAAAAAATATATGCACATGTCTTTTTCTTAAAATGTGAAGAAAACAGAGGGACTGTATTTAAAAACATGGTCCATAAGATAATGAAAGACTGATACAGAACAATTTCTTGAGTGTTGAACAGAGTACGTCGCATAAGCGTTATCTGTATTTAAAGTATAGAAATACACACCCACACTCATACACCAGTTCTTATCTCTACCCATCAGTATGAATTATGATTAAGTGGGTGTGTGAAATATATGTGGGTATACACATACAAAATTGGCCAATTAAGTTCACAAACTCATCCTAGAACAAGTGCTACATACCACACTGCTGACTATCACGATGGCCACCAGATGGCAAGAGGGGGATACTTCAAAGGTGACCATATGATACTCAGGAATGAGGTACGTAGCATTTTTTCTAGGATAAGTTCGCAAACTTAATTGTCCAACCTTGTATAATAAATACACACACTCCATCAATATAGCTATATGGCAGTAAAAGAAACTGGATGACTGAGACTTATGGTGGGAAGGAAACTTGTTCACTACCTGTTCTCCTGTATCTTGAATTCTATCCCTTTGTATGCTATCACCTAAAATATGGGTCTCACTAAATAGGCTGGAGGCTATTCAATACCAAATCGGAACATAAGCTTTTAAAAATGAATGCAACTTTAGCTCCTAACTATATCCTGATTACAGTCAGTAAAACCAACTGTTTACATCTGAAAAGAAAGATTTGCATATGTATTGCTTTGGATGGTGCTTCTACAGTGTTAGAACCGTCAAAACTCATCCAACTGAATATTTAAGATCTATGCACTTTATTATGTATTAATTACACCTCAATTTAAAAATATATTAGGACAGAACTTCTTTAACCCACATAATAGCAAGGTGGTAGTAGTTCCCAATCTTTCAGCACATTAGAAACAACAGGAAAATTTAAGAAGCGATATCCTTCTAACTCCTACTTGAATATGGTCAATAGACCACAGAATCAGCATTACTGGAAGCATATGAGAAGTTCCAAATCTCAAGGCCCCTTCCCAATCTACTGACTAAATATATATTTTAACAAAACCCCCACTGATTTACGTTCATATTAATAGTTGTTTAACTGTTTCTCTGCTATTTGTCATGCTTTTAAAAGGGTTTTAGCCACTTTAACACTTAGTCATATGATCGATATACATGTACACACACATTCTGGTGCATATACATGAACCAGACCTACTCAGATTACTTGATTCCATCTGTGGAAAGAAGATAGAATCTAATCTAGATTTTATAGTGACGAAGTAGAGGCTTAAAAAAATTGTTAAATGCCAGGACGCCAAGACAGTAAGGATCTCAGTGATAGGCTACGTAGGCTACATTTAAGTATGATCCTATAAAAGTATGACGGGCCATACAAATATTAAACACTAGAAAACTTCAAAGAGTTAAAGTATTAAAGTAAATTTTGTTTTATTCCTGGAGGTGCACTAGAAGGGAAATGGATATATAATGATGAAGGATTTCAATTCGTGTGGTTCATTCAAAGTGACAATCTGGTGAAAGACAAGATTTCTCACTGGCAAAACAGCAAGTGATGAGATTTACTTTTTTTTTTTCCTTTTTAGTAGAGACAGGGTTTCACTCTGTGACCAAGGCTGAGAAGTTCAGTTCAAGTAATCCTCCCAGTACAGCCTCTCAAGGAGCTGGGGTTACAGGCAGGAGCCACAATGCCCAGCTTATTTTTTCTTACTATGCTGCCCTGAGTGGCCTTGAACTACTGGCCTCCAGTGATCCTCCCACAGTGGCCTCCCAGAATACTGGGATTACAGGCATAAACCACCATGCTCAGCTACTTTCAAGTCACTATGTATGTATGTGAAGGCTTGCAAATTATCACAGGCAAGGGATTAGGTCAAATACCTGAACCAGAGTACAAATCATAATTTTGTGGGCTAGGTATCTCTAGCAGAGAAGAAATCCTAAAATTTGCCTCTCTGAGCTCAGAAGCCAGGAAGCCTAGGAAAACTGTCCAGTAATTGAGTATAAAAACGTGGCTCAATTTGGGTAAGAGGAGATAATGTAGGAAAAGGAGAAAAAAGATGCATCCTAGGACCCAAAGAGAACTAAAGGTGCTGTGATAACGGAGTGGATCCTATCCACCAAAGGACATTAAAGTGTAAGTGGATGATTTAAAATGATTCATCTCTAGCAGCACAAGATTTCTGAGACATAATTTGATGTTTTCTACACTGAGGACCTTAGACAAGTGGTTCTCTGATTACAACCTGCGGAACTTTTTCAAAAATCACCTGTGCCCCTAAACCTAATAAAATTCTTATATGCCCAGGGAGAAGCAGGTGACAGTATGGTAAAAGACATAAATGTGCCTCCCTCACTGAGGTGATTCTGACACAATCTGCCTCCATGTACACACCTTTACACATCAAGAGAAAGTTGAATCTATGTGCACTTTGAATTACACTAAATTTTGGCCAGGAGACTTAGTTTATTTTATATTACCTATGTATAACACACTTCTTAAAGTTAATGACTTTTGGGGAGATTCAACAGCTAAGAGATCTAATTTACAGAAACCCCCTAAAAATCACACACTGCAATTTATCCGAGAACACTGAAGATAATGCATTTGATGAAACAGGGAGAGATATTTAATTTCCATATTATCCTAATTTGATTTGTTGGTCTTACCTCTATAGAACTTTTTTCTGTTGTTATTCACTTGCTAATATTATGAGATATTTCAAGTATGTAGAAGAAAATAAAGAATGATTACTAGATAACTGGCTTCCTATCCATTTGGTATTTTTAAAAATAAAACATGTAAAAGTTTGAGTAAAAACTGTGAAAAAACTAAAACCTTAACACTAGGTTTTCACTTTCAAAAATTACTATACATTACTATACACATAGAATGATTGTGAAGTATTTCTTCTTTTTCTATTGTCTGTAAGATTTGGCATGATCTGTTTCTTGAAGTTATCTTCTGTTTTTATTTATAAATATTAGTTGTCTATTTTTTGAGACTTTGGGAAAAAAAATAAGAAGTTAACTGATGACTCCATTATGCACCTGAGAGTCAAAGCATTCAATGATAAACATACTCTTATCTGACAATGTGAATGTTACTTTTTTGCATTACTATTATTATTACTGCTCAATATTTTGTTGCAGCAATCATCTGATTTCTTTTCTGGATGTATTTATCTTTGTTCATTCTTTATGAGGTTTTTGTTTCTAGTTACATTGTTATTATTATTAAATTTTAAGCCTTTTTAATTTTGAAGGCAAAAAGTGGAAAGCAAATAAACACTTGTATATGTATAGGGAAAATAAAAAAAAATTACTATACATTTTAGATATAAATTTATGTAATGATTGTGTATCATTATTTACAAATCTGACATTTTAGTTTTAGTTTGGTTTCTTACCAATATATAAAAACAGAAATGCCTTAGTGAAAAAATAGTTACATTCCAGTGTTTAACACCATTAAGTCTCTGTTTTAAGTACCAAAGCACTTCTAATAACTGCTTCACTTCTCTAATAACATCTGTATATACGTAATAATAATTTCCTTTTAGATTTTTCTTTGTTTAGGACATTTGTTCTTGCTGTAATAATCTCAATATCCATGTCAGATTTTTTGTGTTCTCTGAATGATAGATGAAAACATATATTTGTAGATAAAATATAGATAGGTTTCTTAAAAGTCCTATAAAAACTCATTACATGTGAAATAATTTTATGTGTGTGCTGCTAAGCTACACACGTGATAACCCACTCTCTCAAGATCACATAGGTCAGTTAACTAAGAATACTGAAAGGAGAGAATAGAAATATTAATAAACAGCAACCCCAAAGTATCCCTCTCCCCTGTTATTTCAGTCAAGTTTTTTTTTACCAGTTATATTCGTAAGAGACTCTCTCCTTTAAACAACTGAAATTTGAGTGAAAAAGAGAAATAGTATTAAATCACTTATTCATTCAATAAACACTTACCAAGTACTTACTACTAAATGCTAGACCTAGGCACTGTGTCAAGAGGTCAGGTTAAGACATAGTCTCTGATTTCAAGTGAGTACTCAAAATTCACTTTGAGGTCTTTGACTCCATCCATCACCCATGTAATAAATATTTCTTGTGAGCCTACTATACATCAACCATTGCTCTAGGTGACAGAGAGACAAACAACATCCTCACTCTCATGAAGCGCCCATTATGGTGAGGAAAGACAAGGCTACAAAGAAAAATAAATCAGAGGAAAAAGACAGAAGAACAGTAACTTCATTTAGGGTAATGTCATCTCATGTTGAAAAGACACCTAGTGAGCGAACCATTTATTTATGATTTTGTTTAGTTGACATGTTAAAAGGGACTGATCACCTCCACATCAACAAATTAAACAGGATTTTTCCTGTCTCTCTAAGCACCTGATGCTGCTGACAGCCTTCATTTTGAATTTCATAGGTTTGTGTGGCAAATTTCCTACTCGGGTTCTTATCTGTTGCCACTGGTATGATATTAACATAAGGTATGTAATCATATCTAGAATTTAATGGAAACAGTCCTCTATCCCACCAAGGGAAACAGATTTTAATTGATGTGCAAATTGGACAGGACCTAGAGAAAAAGCTTAATTTTGTTCTTAATTTCTAATTGTTTTTAGAAGATTACTTAACAATGTAAGACATTTATTCAATGCACTGGCATCAAAAACTAACGTCTGTATAACATGTTACATTTTATAAAGAACGCACTGGAGAGTAACATCAAAAACCAACGTCTGTATAACATGTTACATTTTATAAAGAAGCCCTTTCACATTTTAATTACTTCATTTAATCCTCATAAAATGATTATATCCTATGAGGTAAGTAATTGCATATTAAAATTAAAATCCTACTTTTCAAATGATATGACCAAAAAAATTAGATTTAAATATCACCCTTATTTTCTCTTTAATATTTGGGAAATGCTTAAAAATGTAATTAAAAACATAAGACACACCTCTAATCACAATACTCAAAAATAACATTTGCTAACATTCTGTTGTATTTAACATTTCTTCCATCCTATCCTTATTAAGTTTAAAAATTTTTTAATGGCTTCATACTAATGAGAATATTAATATTTTCTAAAAAAGAAACTTCTCTTTCTTTAAAAATAAACCAGGATTGGGGGAGAGGGAAGGACTACTATGATCAAAATGACCGTGAAATCAACTCAATTTTTTAAGTTGTAATTGCAAAGTCACAAGGAGAAAAAAGACAAATGAAGCATGTTTATGAATAAATGTCTACATGTGCAAAGCAACATAAACAAGAGATTATAAAGTGCATTCTAACCTGTTCAATCTCTTTGGTTTTTGATGCTATTGCTTTAGAGCGACTGTTTAGCTGACTGTCTTCAAATAACTCTATGCCTTCTGCTGCATTTGTCTCAGGTTCTTCTGGCTGGTCAATGAACAATGGTGCTGTGGATCCCGCCTTGAAAAAGAATTAGAAATCTTTAATCACTTTCTTAAAGGACATACAGCATTTCAGACGACTGCATGTAGGCACTACCTGGCAGAATATATTAATAGAAAGTGTTTGAAGTAAAGAAAATTTTCAATTTCGCTGTGCATAATGAGCATACGTGAAGAGGATTAAAGATGAAATGGTTGCTACTTTTTTTATTTTAGGTAAGACAAAGCTTCTAGGCTTATTCTATTCTAAAATTATACTTCCCACTATACTAAGATATAGATAGAAAGATTTGCCCCATGACTATTTCTTAAACAATCTATTTGTGAAACATTGAAGAGAAAAGGTCCAACTAGGAGAGGTATGTGCACACATAACAAAGTACATAAAAGGAGAACATGGGAAATAGCCTAAGAACTTATTGAAATCATTAGAAAGAAAACAATCCCATGAACAGTAATGATCACTTCTATTTTAGAGTACCAAATTGAAAATGAATAAATAATCCCATAGCCTGAAGGTCATCCCCTATGAATATACATCAATTTACCAATAATTGTGTCAAAAAGGAGGGGATTAAGTATGGAAGCATTTATACTTATGCATATATATGCACAGACCACCTCTGGAAGAATACTATCTATGGGGAAAAAATGATAAAAGAAAAGTGTCTCAGTAGAAAGACTCGGAAGAAATGGGATGGAATGAACATACTGTAAATACTTCAGCACTGTTTGAATTTCTGACAAATACATTTATTATCTACTAAAAAAATTCAGTTTTTATAAGCCTGAGTTACATATTTCAAGGAATTTAAAGTGAAGGCATAAGAATCATTTAAGAAATAAATGTCACTATCAGCATCAGTTTTCTATCTCCAGGTCATTACATCCATGTTATTACTCACAGTAAGCTCCCAAATTATCTCTCTTACTCCTGCTGCTTGGAAAGAAACCATGTGGTCAAAAAGAAAAGGTAACGACACAGGACATATAGGTAATCAAAGGACACAAGGGGTTCACAGTAAGAAGGGTATACAACTTTTCCTGGGGTAACAATTAGTTTTTGTTATCTAATAAGAATAAAGGAAGGGCCACAGAGATTTATTTATAACTCTCGGCTGCTATGGTTTGAATATTTATCCCCCTCAAAAACTCGGGATTCTTTTTTTTGTTGAGACAGGGTTGCCTCTGTTGCCCAGCCTGGAGTTCAATGGTGTGATCATAGCTTACTGAAACCTCAAAGTCCTGAGCTCAAGCAATTCTCCTGCCTCAGCCTCCCAAATAGGGACTACAGTCACTTACTGGCTTCTTTTTCTTTCTTTCCTTTTTTTTTTTTTTTGGGTAGTGACAGGGTCTCCCAATGTTGCTTAGGCTGGTTTCAAACTCCTGGCCTCAAGTTAGTTATCCTCCATGCCTTGACATCCCAAGTGCTGGGATTACAAGTGTGAGCCACTGACTTGACTCATGTTGAAATGTAATTGCCAATGTAATGACATTGAGAGGAAGTGGGACCTTCGAGAGGTGATTAGGTCAGAAGAGCTGTGCCCTCACACATGGGTTCAATACCATAAGTGGCTCTCTCTCTGCTCTTCTATTCTGATGTAACCAATGTTCAAGACAATATCTAGGAAGCAGAGACCAGGTCCTTATCAGACACCAAACCTACCAGTACCTTGATCTTAGATTTCCCAGCTTCCAGAACTGTAAGAAATCAATTTCTGTTCTTTGTAAATTATCTAGTCTTGGGTATTCTCATAGCAACACAAATCTAAGACAGAGGTCTGCACACAAAAAAATGTAAATTGGTGATTATAGGACACACATCAGAGCAGATACAAGTTTTTGGGAAACAAAAAGAAAATGAAGAAAAAAATAACTTAAAAGAGCTCACTAGTAATTACATGTAGCTCAATTAATTATAGATATTATTGTCCAAGGTACTGTAAGGAAAACAAGCCAAATGTTTAAGACACATTCTATATACAGTGTGCACATAAAGTTCGTGTGAATTTAAAAATTAAACATAGTAAATTGTAACAAATTTTATGTCCACCCTGTATATATAGCTACACACCCACACACACACAAAAAAAAATTAATAAAATGTTTAATAAGGTCATCAATGAAATACAAAAGGTATAAAATTTTACAGTGGGTAGGAAACTGAAATCAAGAAAGATCTTGAGTCTTACCACAAACACTTTGCTTCTACTGAAGAAATATGAATTTGAAAGAAAGTCATGGAAGATGGGCATTTTAGACTGGGGACAAAGTAAGCAGACATATTGATGCAGAAAACTAAATTTGTGTAAGTACATGTAAGTTTATATGTGAAAATAAAGTCATATTTTCACATTTAAATGTAAGAAAATGGTAAAATTTTATTCTGTAGCAGGAAGTGACCCATTCAATTGAGACATTCTAATAGCCTTCACATAATGTGCTTTGCATTCTGCCAAAAGCCAAATTCTCACAGCTATTTGTTTAAAGATGATAAAGCATATCTCTATAAAACTTGACTGCAACCTCTTTAATGGCCAGGATGGTGTCTCAAATTAGTGAATTTAGATAAAGAATGAGAAAGATAATACACACAATATTTTGTGTGTCTTAAAACACTAATCCCAATACCCTGTTTTCCCACACACAATGCACATTGTCCAAATTTTTGAGACAGAAATAAGGATGCACATCATACATGGGTAGCACTAATTCCATATCTATATAAATGCTTTAAATTCTTTTATTTATGCGTATGTGTTAGAAGTGTTACTGTAGAAAGCACTAACAATTCCCATATGCTACACTGAAATGTGATAATTGGTTTTGTTGAACTTATGACAAACTTGTAACAAAAGCATTTTTGGCCAATAAAGAGCAACATATTTTCTCTTCATAGACTTTAGGTGGGTCCTAGCAACCTAGCTAATATTTTTACAAGATTCCTTTATAATATAAAAACTAAGTACCTAAAGGTAAACAATAAAAATTTAAATTAAAAAATTAAAGTGAAAGTTTTTTTCCTGAAAGTTTGGGCCAAAAATGTAGGTTTGCATTATATTCATGAGCACATTATATACTACAAAATACAGCACACTAAAAAAAGGTTCATAGTTAAAAGTTCAGTAAGCTATGAAAAATCTATTATTTCATCACCTTCGCAGAGCATATTAATATATTTAAGTCTCTGAAAAATACTGAAATATCAACAGCAACCCACCACCTTAGCATTTCCCAAACACATTGGCTAATAGAACCTTTTTTTTCCCGTCCTCAGACCATTAAGACCCTTTAGTAATACCATTCTGTCAAATGCTTTATGAAACGCTCTACTGCAGCCCCAAAAATAAAAATATAAAACCAAACAAAGAAATAAACCACAACATGCCTGAATTTTTAAACACATTACTGATTTTATCTTTAATTTCACTGGACTTTCTATTTTAAAAACTGCTTAAAACTATGATTATGACTGTAAGAGAAGATAATCTAAGCATTCACTCTCTGAACTCATAAAAATGAATCTACATGTTTCTGAAGTACATGAACTGTTACTTACATAGTACGGCCACAACTAGACTTAAATATAAATGCATGTACAGGTGCACACCCATGAACAGCACTGTGCCAAACTCTTCCTTAGCATCAAAGCCCTTCCTTTTTTCTAGGTTATTCTGTTAAATTAGATAAGAGTTTATATAGGGTGGAGGCCAAAATCCTATTTCCCAAAAGGTATGGAACACTTAAATGAGTAACTAACAACAGCCCAAGAACAAATGAACTATCTGAGCAAGATATTAATAAGATACTAATAGGACTGAGTTTACGAAGAGTATAGTGAAAATTTCCCAACTGCTTTATTTCCAGTATGAAAAAGTACCAGTCTGACTTAATAAACATTTTAGAGAATGGAATGGCATCAAGTAGATGCTGCTATTCAATGTGAATGGTGTACAAGCAACAAACCTACCATAGCAACATCAGCTCTACTCTATTCAATCTTGCCTTTCATCCAACAGAAGATCACATCTGAACTATGACTCTACTTATACAGTATTTAGAGTTATTATTTACTTTACACTAATTCAAAATTTAGCAATTTCTGAACAAATTCCAGAGAAAAGACAGAAGTTTAAAAAAAAAAAAAAAAAAAAAAAAAGTCTTCGTAGATCCAATGTCACTATTCAAGCAATGGAGTCCCTGAGTGGAATATTTAAAATCTGAGAAAGGTAGTCAGATTTTGTAAGAAGGTGAGATTAAAAGTGATGAGAAGGAGAAGATGAATGTACTGTATTAGATAAATAAATGCTATATTAATATTCATATGTTTATAATATTAATATAAATGAAAGACTTGCTAATTAAAGTATTAAGTAAATAAGAAATTAGTCTTACTGTGTAGTCTTATTTTGAAAAGTAATCAGTACCCCCCAAATAGCAATTTTGAAGAACACAAATCTATTATTAATACAAAAACCATTATTCTAACTAACAAAAGAAAATAACTTAGTAAATGTATGTCTGTATTATTCATGCTGTTAAGCAGTGAGGGGAAAGTGCCAGAAAGAGACAGCTTGATGTTTCTGATAAATTTACTCAAGGATATGTAGAAACATCTATTATTATAGGAACAATAACAAGCAAACCTTGACCTATTTAAGAACAACTGATATCTAAAAGACAGATCAGCATTTTGCAAAAGAAAGGCTCTATATGTGCACATTCTGATAGAGTTTGCACTTTTCATGAACAATGTACATTAGTTACTTTAAAAAGGATCTTTAAAAAGTGTATGAAGATGTAGTTAAGTATTATATCTCTATATGGATTTCAATGCTTGACGCTTTTATCCAAGGAACTTCTATAAATATCATTGTCATCCCAAAAATATATCTAAAAGCCAGATTCTCCTTCAAATATAAACAATTTGTCATAGTATAGAGATTTTTATATTGTCTACCTACCAAGTCAAAATAATTCCACTTGTATCAAATCCGGAACCTAAAAGTTTAATTTTGCCAAAATTTCTATATTTCCCTTTTATAGTTGTTACAGGTTACACAGAAATTTTTCAGTTTATTTTCAAATATTCTAATAAACATTTTATAAATAGTTTTGTAGGGAAAACTGTTCTCGTTCAGTATTCAAGACATATCAAGGGTATAATGAATAATTTCATTTTTGAGGATATTTGTGAGAACAAAGCATAACATACAGTATAAATATAACCCACAATCCAAAGTTGAATGATATTTTTGTTCTGAACTCAATAGTTTATGACTAGCGGCTTAGCATGACTTCCTGAGATAATTTTAACAGCAAAGTCTATTAAAAGAAATATATAAATAATGCATTTTTCTTATACTCCATATTTATACTATTCTTTCATTCCTAACCCCCTGAAGATACTCAGACACAAAATGATTACTGAATTCAGAATCATTCATATTCAATCACACTGTGCGGTAAATTTTAGTATCTGTAATCCATGAGGATACACTCTGAAGTACTAGAATAAACCAAATATTTTCCGCCATTTTTCCAGATAAAATTTTCAGATGTAAAGCATGAAGAAGAAATTATACCTTACCTCATATTCAGAAATTTCAGGCAAGTTACTTTCATCTGTCTTCTCTAGCTTTTCTGCAGCCCACTTGCTTGCAGCCTCAGCAAGTTCTTTTTCAGTTAGCCTGCTAGGTTTGTCTAACACCTAATAAAAATAAAAGAACATTTCTGTTACAATTCTCAAGGGCTTTTAAACTTCAAACAGATCAAGAAGTATACCACCCTACCTACACTAAAAATCATAAGCCTTCAAGTTTATAAAGAGAACAGATACATTATTTGTTCCCTCAAAAATATTCAACATAGAATTCCTTTAAGTAGCAATTCCTTTGAAATATAAACACCATCTTCACTGAAGTCAAACTTTAGAAAATTATGTAAGGAACAAAGCGAAAGACACTGATGATTAACTCATATACTAATCGTATTTAGAATATAAAAATAACACACTAGCTTCAACTTTATATTTTTAATTATACTAAAGAAATAATGCTGAAAACGCATAAAATAAATTCCTATAATGCAAAAGTCCAGATATGCTATTTTTGTCATTTTTAATGAATTATGTAAATTCTCCTCTCACGAAATATTTAGACTTGTATTTCATTTTTGGATCATACTAGTAGTTCCTCTACCTATACACAATAACAAAGAAGGTACAGGCTGTAAAGTTACAGATAGATCTAGGTTTGAACTGCACTTTAATGAGTCACTACGTAAATTATTTTGTATACATAATCTATAACACTGTGACCTTTGGTTTCCTCATTTATAAAATACGGGTTAATAATACTCATTATAAACCAGTTGTGAGAATTAAGAGAAGTAATAGGCCTGAAAGTATCTAAAAGCTGATGTTAAAGAATAAGATTAAAATAGCAAAATACAAATTTAAAAATTCTTTACGAATCTGCCTATAATCATCCCTTTGAGGATACAGGAAGTCAGCAAGGGACTTCTGGACCCCAAGAGGAGGACAAAAACTGTGGAAAACTGACAAGTGGTTGCATGTGTTCAATCAACCTAATCCAGCTGGCAGCCGTAAGTACAAACAGCAGTGAGACTGCAAACCGGAAAGGCCTTACCTGTGAACTGTTTAGGTATTTTTAGATTTGGCACTTAGTTGCAGTGCCTTGGGTAGAGCTTAAGCAGCACTGCGGAGAACTTTGGGCATTATTAGGGCCCCAGACTGAGCCTCTGAGCCACACTGAGCTAATAGTATTCGGCAAAGGGGCCGCATGGAGCCATTCTGAGAGAACTGCCCCGGCAAGCTCCACTCTCCGGGTCACAGAGCAAGGATCCGACAGGAGCTAGTAACCTAGGCACTGAGAAGCCTAAAGGTGGGGACTGAGCTGCCTTACAGCCTTAACCCTCAGGGGCAGAGTGAGACCGGTTTTGGCACACTGGAGCCTCAAGCTGTTGCCCTGGGTAGAGTTCTGTAGCATCACAGCTCATAGTAACCTCAAACTCCTGGGCATAAAAGCCACCCAGACCTCCATAAGAGCTGCACCATGACCCCCGACCCACACCCCTTGCCCGCTGGGACTCCGCATGCCCTGAGCAGGAACTGCGGAAGCCACGCAACCCCGTGTCTTCCCTCCTGTACCCTCTCTTCCTCCACACAGGCCTGCTCTTCTGGCCAGGGACTCAGTTAGCCACCTGCCCTCCAGAGCCCTCCCTGCCTCTGCGCAGAGCCATTCACCTGGCCAGAGACTGCTGGAGCCTTGGACTCTCTGTGCCAAAGTCACTGGGCGCCAGGCACTCCCAGAACCGTGCACACCACCTCCCGCCCTGTTGCTGGATCCAGGTGTGTCACACTCCGGATCTGCTTCCACAACCACAACTCCCTGGCTGGGGCAGCCCCAGATGAACTACACAGGGTCACTCCCTACAAAGATTCAGCAACAATAGAGTGATCTGCTGGGATCTAACCTTGGAGAGACACCTCCCCAACGCTGATGATGGCCACAGGCAACGGTGAGAAACAATCATGAGGCGAAGTCAACAGAAAAACTCTACAATATGAATAATTAGAGTAGATCAACTCCCCCAAGGATCAATGGGGCAGACACAGCATAAGATCCCATGCACAAATAGCTGAGATGTCAGAAATCAAATTCAGAATCTGGATAGCAAATAAGATTGAATTAGAATTCCAAGCAGTAACCTAAAAGATATCTCAAGAATTCAACAAATTCAAATAACCAAAGATTTTGATACATTGAGATAAAAAGTTGCAGGCCTCAAAGATCTGAGAAACACAGTAGAATCCCTCAGTAACAGAATGAAACAAGCAGAAGAAAGGATTTCTGACACTGAAGAAAAAACTTTCGAATGCTCCCAAACTCTCAAAGAGGAAGAGAAATGAAGGCCAAAAACAGATGACTCTCTCAGAAAGCTCTGGGATAATTTGAAGAAAACCAATATTCGTATTATAGGGATCCCCGAAAGCAACGAAGTGGTTTCACAAGGCACAGAGTCTCTTCTCCAGGAGATTATGAAGGAGAACTTTCCAGACATGCCAAGAGATTCTGAAATTCAGATGGCAGACAGTTTCAGAACTCCAGCCTGACTAAACCCAAATAAGACATCCCCCAGACACATGATAATCAATTTCACTAAAGTTAATATGAAGGAGAAAATTCTGAAAGCTGCCAGATGAAAAAAAAAACAACATCTACAAAGGCAAGAATATTAGAATAACTGCAGATCTCTTTGCTGAAACCTTTCAAGCTAGAAAAGGATGGTTGTCGACATTTAATCTCCTAAAACAAAATGAATCCTGAACCCAGCTAAACTGAGTTTCATTTATGACGGAGAAATTAAATACTTTAATGACATTCACATGTTGAAGAAATTTGCCATAACTAATCCAGCTCTCCAGGATATTCTCAGACCTATCCTCCATAAAGACCATCGTAATCCTCCACCACAAAAGTAAACCCACCCAGAAAATTTTGATCAAATTCCAACTTCCACAGTCACAAAAGGATTAAAAATGTCCACTGGACTCTCGAAAGGCTTATCAATATTCTCAATTAATGTGAATGGTTTAAATTGTCCTCTAAAGAGGCACAGGTTGGCTGACTGGATAC
>CAUYPK010161815.1:0-21875 GCA_963574355.1 Loris lydekkerianus
TCAAGGAAATGGGTACTATTCAAAAAGTCATGCCACACAAATGTTACCATGGCAAAACTGGAAGAGTCTACAATGTTACCCAGCTTGCTGTTGGGATTGTTGTAAACAAACAAGTTAAGGGCAAGATCCTTGCCAAGAGGACTAATGTTCGTATTGAGCATATTAAGCATTCTAAGAATGGAGATAGCTTCCTGAAATGTGTGAAGGAAAATGATCAGAAAAAGAAGGAAGCCAAAGAGAAAGGTACTTGGGTTCAACTGGTGCCCGTCTGCGCCACCCAGAGAAGCCCATTTTGTGAGAACTAACAGAAAGGAGCCTGAGCTCCTGGAACCCATTCCCTATGAATTCATGGCATAATAAGCATATAACATATCACGTAGGAGTACCAGTGGACCTATGTTTTTAGGTGCAAGAACCTATTTATTCCCCATGAGCTCATGGCATAATAGGTGTACAGCATAGCACACAGGATAACCAATAGCCCCCATATAACAGTGATACAAGGTGCTGGAACCTATTTCCCATGAATTCAAAAGTCAATCAACACTTTGTCACATTCAATGGCAAGGTGTCTCCCTGAGCTACTGGAACCTCTTCCCTATGAATTCATGGCATGGTAGATACAAATAATAGCGTAAAAATGTTTCTTGTTCATTCACTACAAGTGTGATTTTTTTTTCACCCAAAGAAATATTAAAGCAAATTTTAATGTATCCTAAAAAAAAAAAACAAACAAAAAAAACAGATAAACAAAAAAACAGGATGATGAGTTGTGGGCCAAGATTTTCAGTGAAGATTATCCTTTTTTTCTATTGATGTTTACTTGGTCTGTTGTCCTTTTCACAATTTTGCTGCACAATTTTTTGAAAAAAAAAATTTTTTTGAGACAGAACCTCAAGCTATCACCCTAGGTAGAGTGCCATGGGGTCACAACTCACAGCAACCTCCAACTCTTGGGCTTACACAATTCTCTTGCCTCAGCCTCCCAAGTAGCTGAGACTATAGGTTCCACCACAATGACTGGCTATTTTTTGGTTGTAGTTGTCGTTGTTTGGCAGGCCTGGGCTGGATTCGAACCCACCAGCTCTGGTGTATGTGGCTGGCACCTTAGCTGCTTCAGCTATAGGCACTGAATCAATTTGACAAATTTTTGCAAGTTCTGCTCATTACCGTCTTCCCTGATGTCCTCTTATCAGTGACGCTTTCTGTCTCCTCAGAAGAATGATTAATACATTTCCTTCATGGCATTATCCACATAAACTTGGACGAACATATCCCTGTTTTACTTCCACTCTTGCCAAGTTTGACAGAAATTTATGAATATTTGTTTATTCCTATAATTCAAGCTCTGACATCCTCACATTCTCATAAGGGCACACAAAAAGCACAACAATAATGAATGCCACTCAGCAAGACATTGCCACACATTGACACCAGCACATCTGTGAGAAACTGATATACCAAGGTTATAAAACCTTAGTGAGTTGTTTGTATAGTGCTACCACTACAAGTGCATGGTAGCAAGTTTGAGAACTTAATTGTCAGAACTTGTATAACTTACCCACATCCTCTCATATGTTTAAATCATCAAATCATCTATAGATTACTTATAATATATAATACAATGTAAATGCTATATAAAATTTCTTACTATGATTTTTAAAATTTGTACTTTTTTTTTTTTTTTTTGAGACAAAGTCTTGCTCTGTCACCCTGACTGGAGTCCAGTGGTGACATCATAGCTCACTGCAAACTCAAACTCCTAGGCTCAAGTGATCTTCTGCCTCAATCTCCCAAGTAGCTGGAACTAAAGGCAAATACTCTGGCTGATTTTTCTATTTTTTTTGTAGAGATGGGGTCTTGCTCTTGCTCAGGTTGGTCTCAAACTCCTGGCTTCAAATAATCCTTCCACATCAGCCTCTCAGAGGGTTAGGATTATAGGCGTGAGCCACTAAATCCTGCCTGAGGTGGATACTCTTAGTATCCTCATTTTACAAAGAAGAAATAGAGGCTCAAAAAGTATTAATATCATACTTGTCCTAGGTCACAACCTATTAAGGAGTAAAGCCCATATCTAAATGCAGGGGCCTGACTGGAGCCTAAGCCTTTAACCACTGTGCTCATTTCAGTTACAGGGGGTAGGCAGGGAAGGCTGGGAGGAGGTGTCAGTTATCATCTTAATTGCTGGGTTAGGAAGCTAGGACTTCATTGAGCAATAGGGAGTCAGTGAAGGCTTCTGAGGAAGGGCACAATACAATCTAGCCTGTATTATGGCACAATAACTACAGAAGCTACTTGGAGGATGCATTAAAGTTAAAGTGCAAAGGAGGATGATTGCCTTAATGTTCAGATGAGAAAGGATGAAGGCTGGATGGAGCAGTCGGGATGCTGAGGAAAAGGGACTGCTCAGATAGGTGGAAGATCCCGCCTCAGCCCTGTTGGGAGAGTAATCTCTGCTTGACCTCTTCTGACCATCAGCTGCCAGTGAGGCCCAGACAGTGGCCATTCATTCACCAGATGCCTATTGAGCACCTCCTAAGCACAGGACTTATTATCCCTGGGAGATAAGATGGCAGGACAGCCCTGTCCTCAGAGAGCTCAGGGTCTTATGGTCAGTAATCCTCAAACAGTTAGTAAAATCATAAATGTGCTTTCTCCCCTCCAACCTCCCAACAGCCCTAGCAGTGAAGGAGTTTCCAAATTTAGACTCTTTATAATTGCTTAGACAGAAGTCTTTCCCTGATACCACCTCTCAGGCCCCTGGGAGGCTTTGAGACTCATCTTCTCTTTACATTTCGCCTAGGACCAGGTACACGGTACTGAGTACATCACAGAGAATTCATTTAGTATTGGCTGAGACTAATTTGTCTCACTAGAGAAAAAATGTTCTCCCACTGACCTTAAAGTTTGACCTTCAACACAGAGCACAGACAAATTCCTGGGTGGGACTGTTCTGTGAGACCACAGTCCTGTCATTAGGCTCAGTAATGACAATACTTATTTTTTTTTAGTTTTAGTTTTTTGGTTGGGTTTTTTTTTTTTTTTTTTTGAGACAGAGTCTCACTTTGTCACTCTTGGTAGAATGCTGTGGCATCACAGTTCACAGCAACCTCAAACTCTTGGACTTAAGTGATTTTCTTGCTTCAGGCTCCCAAGTAACTAGGATGACAGGTGCCCACCACAATGTCCGGCTATTTTTAGAGACGGGGGTCTGGCTCTTGCTCAGGCTGGTCTTGAACCCGTGAACTCAGGCAATCCACCTGCGTTGGCCTTCCAGAGTGCTAAGATTACAAGCATGAGCCATCATGCCCAGCTGCTGAGCCTTTAAGGCCGCAACCATGTACAGGTTAGAGAGATCTCTGAAGGCTGCCAGTCACTCCATATGAGCCAACCAGCACAAGGTATCTAGACCTAATAATACAGGACACTCACCTCTGCACCCACAGGAGCCTTCCCATTTATCACTCAGGGATACTAGATACTAGTGTTACTAGTTGCCTTTAGTAACACAGGACACTCACCTCTGCACCGACAGGAGCCCTCCCATTTGTCCTGCCAGTGCAGAGGTGAATGTCCTGTGTTACTAAAGGCAACTAGTAACACTAGTATCTAGTATCCCTGAGTGATAAATGGGAGGGCTCCTGTCGGTGCAGAGGTGAATGTCCTGTGTTACCATGAGCCCGATGCTGCTCTAGACTTTGACTGTTGAGGCAACTGAGGTACAGACAAGCTCATATTTACGGCCTGGAAGAAAGGGACCCGTGAAGCTATTCCTGCCATTTGGTGGCTTCAGTGCAGATAGATCAGGAGTAAGAAATAGGGAAGGCCTGGGATCCCCAAGTAGCAGCTGGCCCTGGGAGGTTGAAGTTCCTAGTGTGAATTTGGGGGCTGTTTTTATTTCTTGAACTGATATGTTTTTATTTCCTCTTTGCCCTTCCTAAGGATTTAACAAAACTCTTTGGGATATTTCAGCTGCCTGTGTTTGTGTCAGATCTTGGGTGTGAGGGAACAGACTGGGAGAGGGAGGAATGAGGGTTTGCTGGGATTGAGCTTGGATCAATATCAGGAAGTAAGGGGAGCTGCGGCTCTGGGTTTCGGTGAAGGGTGTGTTTTCTTCCCCTCCCAGACCTTGTTCCAGTAGCAGGGTGGCCCAGGTCATGACTGGGACTATTTCTTCCTTTTATTTCTGGCAAAAGGTACAGGAGGGGAGTTCCCCTTCTCTGTTTGTTTTGATTGATTCTGTTGTTTTCTTAAAGAGAGGAAGGAAAACCATCATCACTTTTTCGGTTTTGTGAACAATAAAGGCAGGCAGAGAGGATGTTCGCTGGGGCTGTGGCTGTGGGGGCTGGGCCAGCTCCTCCCTACTCTTCTCTGAGAAGGCCCCCAGAACACAGATCAGGCCTCATGGTGTCGGGTCAAGTTTATTTGCTGGTTCTGCCTTTTAACCTCTGTGAAGTGTATCTGTAAAAATGGGAGACTTCGGATCTATTATACTTTATACTAACTTGTAAAAACACAGTGCGAGCCATACAGTAAATGCTCCGGAAATGTCTTTCCTTTGCTTTCTTCCATTAGGGGGTGGTCTATCCTGTTAGCCTAGTGGTACATATGGGGACACCCCTGTCCTCTGGCTTGTCGGTACATAGCAGGACCTGTGACTGCTGCCAGGGCTGGGTTTCTAAAAGGCTCTGAGAAGTAAATAGCAGGTGAGGCTGGGGGCTTTCTTGCTTCCTGGGATTGTTTTTGCTCTTCTAGAGCCAGGCTAGGCTGCCTCTGAATTTCTCAAAGGCCCTCAGTCCCTCCTGGGTTGTGCCCTCCAGAGTCTCCTCTGCAGTCCTGGGGAGAACCCCTTCTTTGAGGGGATGGGGGTGCTTCCCAGAACAGACAGAAGGGAGCACCACCCACTTTCTTTATCCTCCCTGAGTGCCAGCTTGCTCTGAAGCTTGACCAGGACATACTACCTTTCAGGGTCTCTGTGTAAAGGTATGTAGATTCTGAACTTTTAAAATACAAACACCCTTTTACACTGTTGAAACAGTTTGCCATGACAGTAGTTGTATTTTTAAAATTCTTTGAGAAAAAAATACAAATAATTATCAACAAATATACATTTATTATGCTTTTAAGTGATTGTGTCTTTTTTTTTTTTTTTTTTTAGACAGATTCTCACTTTGTCACCGTGGTAGAGTGCTGAGGGGTCATAGCTCACAGCAACTTTAAACTCTTGGGCTCAAGTGATTCTCTTGCCTCAGTCTCCCAAGTAGCTGGGACTATAGGCCCTGCCACAATGTCCAGCTATTTTTAGAGACAAGGTCTTGCTCTGATTCAGGCTGGTCTTGAACACGGGAGCCAAGGCAATCCACTCACCTCAGCCTCCCAGAGTGCTAGGATGACAGGTATGAGCCACTGCACCCAGTCTTTCCCCCCCCCTTTTTTGAGACAGAGTCTCACTTTCTCACCTTTGGTAGAGTGCCATGATGTAGCTTACATCAACTTTAAACTCTTGGGCTCAAAAGTTCCTCTTGCTTCAGCTTCCCAAGTAGCTGGGACTACAGGTGCCTGGCTATTTTTTAGAGATGAGGTGTCGCTCTTTCTCAGGCTGGTCTCAAACTCCTGAGCTCAAAAAATTCACGTGCTTCGGCTTCCCAGCGTGCGAGGATTACAAGCATGAGCCACTTCACCTAGCCTGATTGTGTCTTTTATTCACCAGCCTCCAAGTACATTTAAACAATTTGTCCTCTAATGTGGGACACATCAGCTTGGACATGATGCTGATTCTGAGGGGGCTGGAGTCCCCCGTGTGCCCCAGAGTCTCTGAGGGCACAGACAGTCCTGAATTCCTGGATAGGAATTGACAGCCTTCAGGGGTCTGACTGAGGGACACCAAATAGGCAGTAATAGGCCTTGATACAAAAATCCAACACTGACTGATAAGGCTGCACTGGGCAGCAGTTTTTCTTTAACTCGTGGGTGCTGCCTTGACTGTCTGTTGGGACATCTATCTCTTGCCCTGCCACCAACCAGCTCTGTGATCCCAGCATGCTACTTTACCTCTCTGGGCCCTAGTATTGTCACCTGTAAAATGGGATTGATAGTACTTGTGAGTTTGGTGAAAATGAATGAGATAATGAATTCACGAGACTTGCTCAGTACAGGACACAGTTTTTACCTAACAAAACAAAAATAAAAACAAACCCATGTATACATTGGCTTCCCTTCTTGTGGTTGCTGCTTGCCATCATGTGGGCCAGCTGTCCCTTTCTGGAATAGCCTCCTTTGTCCTCCTCTCCACATGTCAAGTGCAGTCTTTTCTGGGGAGCCCTCTTGGCTCCTGCGTCTGGTCCCTGTGGACCCTTTCTCTGGCCTGTCCTCTCTTAGACAGGGAGCTCATGGCACAACCTGCCCCCCCCCCTCCCGTGTTGCTACCTAGTGGGCCCTTGTGTTCTTGTCTCTGGAACAGCAGGATTCCAGTTTCCTCTGTTGCTTGGGGAGCCCAGCAACCCCAACCCCTGTCCCCAGCCCGAGCCTCTGCTCCATGGACCAGAGTGCTGGTTCCCAACCACATGAAGGCAGGCGCATGGAAAAGCCATAAACCAGAGGCCTGAGCGGGATGTTTGTCAACGAAGGACAGATCTGTGGCCAGGGATGTGGAGGCTGTGTGCTGGGACTGAGCGGAAGCAAACATTTCAGGGGAGAAGGGATGAGCACCAAGGAGCTGGCACGGCAGGGCAGGAAGGAGGCCCATTAACACTTGGGCCCCATCCGCGCTTCCTCCGGCACCTCAGCCAGGGTGCACACAGGCCGTTTGTCCCACTTTCACTGCGGCACTGTGTTCGGGCAGCCCTGGCCCCCCAGCCCCAGGTGGGCGGGTGTTGCCTGGGCACAAATGCCCTTTATGGATAGGCAGTGCTGGAGGATGGCGGCACCTCCTGGGACCGGAACCACCCCCTAAAGAATTCAGAATTGACCCTGGAGTTGCCTCCCTCTTGGCAATGCAAGGAGCCTGGTTACATGAGGGTGGGGGACAAGGCTTTGTGCCCAGGGACTCCCAATTACAGGGGCAATCCCAGAAGAAGCGGCCATGTTTAGGAGGCTGGACTCCCCCAAGTGAGCCCATGTTGGGAGATGGTCCCCTCTCCCTACTTGCTGCCCCCCCTACCTGGGGCCTGAACTTGCAGGTTCTCATTTCCTTGAGGGACTCTAGGCAGTGAGAGGTTGCCACCCTAGTGAAGCCGCAAAGAAGAAGGAAAGAAGGCAGACTTCAATTATCCCCGATCACCTCCCTCCACCGAGGATCCAGAAGGAGTGAGGCCTAAATCAAATTATCTAGGGACAATCTGACCGTCCCTTCTGGGAAGCCCGGCCCCTGTTAGCCTGGAGTTTTATTTTCAGAGGGACCTCTGATGCTCTTTTTGAGGCCAGTGTGTGATAGAAATCACATGTCCCACAGACAAACCCTCCAGACTGGCCCCAGTGAAGTTCCATCGCCCGTTCACGCACAGCCTCCGGTCTGCCCTGGGTTTTTTAAAACTGTCTTTTGCTCAGGGACAGGTGCAAGCAAGTGCTGGCTTCCCTCCAGCGCCCCCTAGAGATGGCCCTGGGACCTGCACCCGCCCCACCGGAGGCCCTGTTGTGTTTCCCCCGCATGGAGAAGGGAGGCCCTCCCTCACCTCACCCAGCCCCCGCTCCTGCCCGCCAGTGCTGAGCTGAGCTTCTCACCTGTCCCCACTCCAGGCCAGCTGGTGGGTGCAGTGACCCTTCTGTGGAGATGACTGTCCTCCTCTGACATCCAGGGAGACTGAGGCTGGGAGGAGAAAGAGGAGTCAGGACCTCCCTTCTGGGCTCTGCAGTCTCACCACGGCAACGTCGCCGAGTGGGAAGAGCTCCTATATAGGGACAGAAGGCAGCTTCTCCTGCCAGTGCAGGTGCACCCTACCTGGCCGTGGCTGTGGGCCCTGCGATCCTGGAGACCCTCCTCTCTGTCTGGGCTCAGTGTGGCAGGTGCGTCACCTTTGGGAGGGTGGGAGTGGCTGCCCCTGGAAACAGATGGCAGGTGTGACACTGACACCGCTGCAAACTTGTGTAAGCATATCCTGCAGGGCCAGAGGCAAAGGCTGGCTGTCCAGGCATATCAGACAGACAGACACTTTCTCCACAACCAGCACCCACCTCCTCTCACACTCATCAGGTGGAAGTCCAGCTCTCCACCCACGCCCTGTGCCGTGGTGGCGCAGACATACAGCCCATGCCCCCACCCACAACCCTGGAAACTTCCCTCTAACACGACCTCACAGGCATTAGCATGCCTCTGCACCTTTACCACTACCCTTCCTGACCTCCACAAACTCATGAATCCAGAGATACCCTGCCATGTCTGAAACTGCACACTTATTCACACCTGCTTGTGGGCACCCACTTTGCAGGTGTGCACATGCCCAGGACCCTGAGCCAAGCCCCTCACCACCCTCAGCCAGGACTGTGGGATTTATGTTGATCGTCCACTTATTTTACTTATTTCTAATTCATGGATTTTGAAAGGTGCATGTGTGTGTGTGTGTGTGTGTGTGTTACAGAGAGAGAGAATGAGAATGTGCAGGGTGGGCAGGCACGCAAAGCAGAGAGGAAGAGATGGAAGGAAAAGCTCTGTGACTCACTTCCAGCTTAACAATGCCACATCTCAGCTCCTCAGGCAGGGGGAAGGGGCCATTTCCCCAGGGCCTGGCTGTAGGGCAGTCAATTGAGGTCCTGTCTCCCGGCCTATTGAATAAAGCATTGGGGACCCCATCCAGACAAGTTGCTATTCCCCTGTCTGCACCACGGAGTGTGAACTCAGCCTCCCTAATTCCCCAACATCTGCCTTGTCTTGATGGGGGTACCCATTTAGGTGCTCATGTAGGAGACCCATTCCCATCTCTGACCAAGCAAAGCCCCAGAGCCCTATCTGTCTGTTTTTCCCATTACTCCTGAGGTCTGGCAGCCCCCTGCTCCTGTCTCCTGCGTATCAGTGCTCAGCTGCCCCCTCCAGCAGTGCCTTGCATTCCCGTTCTCTTTGTGTTTGGTCCTTTCTACCCTTCAGGCTCCAACTCCTTCCTTGACTCTGCCTCCCAGCCCTGAACTCTTTCTGCTCACTCCAAACCACAGTTTCTTTTCTTGTTTTCTGGATAGTGAGGAAGTGCTCCCAACCCCCAACCCCCAGTTAGACTATGAGCTCCTAAAGGACAGGTTCTGAAATGTCTTCTTCTTCCTCCAGAACCACCACCCCTCCACCACCAAAGTAGGGCCCTGGGAACTAGCAAATGCCAAGAGAGGTCTTGAGAGAAGACAGTAAGAGACTGAGAAAGGTTGGAGGCCAGGGAGCTTATCTTGGCCTTTGCCCATTGGGTAACTGGTTCCCTCTGGACTTGACTCTCCTCCTCATTCTGAAGTTCACCCAGGTTGGGGCAGCAAGGATTTCTTTCCAGGCCCTGCCCCACACCAGGGCCCAAGGGACAGCAGCCACGGGCCCAGAGAGCAATGCACGGCCTTGTGTACTGTTCACCTGCCTGCCAAGACTGTGATAGTTTTCTCAGAGGCTCACCTACTCCTGCAATAGCCTCATGGTGTGGGGGTTGCTATGAGCCTCAGTTCACCACTGAGGAAACTAAGGCTTAGAGAGGCTTAGAAATTGCCAGCTCCCCTAACTGGTAAGCAGCAAAGCCCTAGACCCTTGAACTTCTGATGGTCTTTCTGTGTCCCTGCCCCCACGGGCCTCTGTCCTGAATCTCCCTGGGCTCTGACCTCAAACTGAAACTCTACCTGTTTCTTTCCCTTTCATTCCCCCGATACCCCAGCCCTTTGCTAGCTGCATCTCCTTTGGTGTATCCTGGAGGGGAATGAAGAAAAGCCTGGGAAGGAGGGCATTTCTGGGCATTGCATCCCTGAAGGAGCAAGTCTTAGCACACACTTTTGGGTGTAGAAGGCTTGGACAGATACCTGTCCTTCCCTCTCCTGGCATCAGCAGGGGCTGTGCCCCCAGAAGACTGCCCTTGGCTGTTTGTACCTGTCCTCCTGGCTCGTTGTCTCTCACATGCACACAAATCCTCGCACATACCCCGGAGCTGACTTGCTTTCAGAACCTACAAAATCCTAGTCACAAATGTTGATGGGTAAAACAGGTAATGGGTGCTGGGAATACACGGGGCCGACTGTCTTTGTGGCACAATATGATCACAGCCCTCACATAGCATGTCATTATTTGGTAATAAATCACATACCAACCCTAAGCCAGCTGCCCCTGGTTTTTTCCGCTCTTCCTAGCTCCTTGCCAGACCCACGATATCTCAGGGTCAAGCATGAAATATGGTTGTGATTTTCATGTCTAACCGAAGTCAAGGCTGGGTTCCTCGATGAGTTCAGTTTTGCTGGAAGATAAAGACCAACCCAGATTCTTATGTGTTGATGCTGTGGGGGTTGTGTTCCAGGGGAGGGGGGACGATGGATAGTTACTGGAGGTGTGGGGTCAACCCTTTGTCACAATGGTGGCTATTAGCACAGCTGGGGATGGTGGCCTTCTGACACAGAGTTAGGGACACAGGTTAGTAGGATTGTATTTCACTAGCCCCTTGGAGTGAGTATGGCCATGTGACTTGCTGCAGCCAATGAAATGTGAGTAATATGGATACATACTACCAAAACACAGAGGGTGCCAAAAAATGTATCCACATTTTATAGAGAGGAAAAAACTTTATTAAATTTATAATACTCAAGTCACATTTGACTTCTGCAATTATAAGAGGTGTGCAACGTGACTTGTATTTATCTTTTGTTATGGGTACACTGGGTGGCCATAAAGTTCATGTGCAATATAAAATAGTTATCTATGCTCACCTGCCTGTTATCTATTTTAAAATAGTTTTCTAGGTTGGGCACGGTGGCTCATGCCTGTAATCCCCACATTATGGGAAGCTGAGGCAGATGGTTCACCTGAGCTCCCGAGTTAGAGACCAAACTGAGCTAGAGCAAGACCCGGTCTCTAATAAAAAAATAGCAAAGCATTGTGGCTGGCACCTATAGTCCCAGCTACTCAAGATGAGGCAAGAGAATCACTTGAGCCCAAGAGTTTGAGGTTGCTGTGAGCTATGACACCACAGCACTCTACCAATGGTGACCAAAAAAAAAGCTATCTATTTTATGTATGTATGTATGTATGTATTTATTTACTTTTGAAGCTCAAGCTGTCACCCTGGGTAGAGTGCCATGGCATCACAGCTCACAGCAACCTCCAATTCCTGGGTTTAAGCAATTCTCTTGCCTTAGCCTCCCAAGTAGCTGGGAATACAGGCACCCACCACAATACCTGACTATTTTTTGGTTGTAGTTGTCATTGTTGTTTGGCAGGCCCGGGCTGGATTCAAACCTGCCAGCTCTGGTGTATGTGGCTGGTGCCTTAGCCACTTGAGCCACAGGCGCCAAGCCAAGTTATCTATTTTAAGTTGCACACGAACTTTATGGCTACCCCGTGTATTGTTACGATTTGAATGCCATTTTCTCTTGCTTAGAGTGTGCATGCATATTTTTGGCACGCTCTGTCCTGCAGCCTAAACTAGCCTTCCTGCTTGCTGCACCACCTTATAGGGTTGACGAGAGGATCCATTCAATCATGCATGTGGGGAGTGCAGCACATGCCCCTAATTACATGGCTTCCTCTTCCTGCCCCCTTTCTTTCTCTTCTAATGTTATCTTGCTTTTTATGCCACTATGAACCAAGTCACAACAATTTATTCAGGCCCACTTACGTGTGTGGTACAGAAGCACAGAGATGGTGGGGATGACAGATACAGATGCAAGTAACAGTCGTGTGATGTGCTAAGTGCCGTATCACCACTGAGAGCCCAGAACTAGGTAAGCCCAGGGGAGCGGGTAATAAGATTATATTTGGATCTTCAAAAGTGAAGCCTGAACTAGATGTTGAAGGGTTGCTTTGAGCTCTTCAGGCAGAGGAAAGAGAATAGTGCATTCTAGTAATGAGAGCAGCTGCCATTAACTGAGCATCTGCTACATGCCCACTATTGAATTAGGTCTGTCTCCTATTCTCCCCTATTGTCAGAGCCACAGCATCTAGGATGTGCATACTATTGTCATCTCCATTTTAGAGATGACAAAACTGAGGCCACTGAGGTTGTGGAACTCCTCCAGGCAAAGTGGGTGCCCGACATGCAGGTACAGCAACTCCTAACTGGCCTTCAGTCTAGTGCCTTCCAAAAGGGCTGCATTACACAACTGCAGGGATATCAGGCTGAGATTATCATCCACACCCCTCTCTGTGGCCAAAGAGGGATTTCTAAAATTTAGATCTGGTAAAGTCACACCACTGCTCATGAACCCTCTGTGGCTCCCCACTGCATTCTAGAATAGGCCTGGTAGCCTCAGTTTGGCTACTTTGGGCCTCTCCCAACCTTTCTAGTGTTGTCTTTGCCTATACCCAGTCATGTTCCCAGAGTTCTTATCTGCATGGAACATTTTCTGCCGTTTTCTGCCTCTTCAGTTTTGCTCAAGTTGTTTCTTCTGCTTGGAATGCCCTTTCCCAATGTATTCACCTGCCTGAGAGCTATCTTTCCTCCAAAGCCCAATTCCCACCTTGTCCCTTTGCCCAGAGGGCCCTGATGGAATAGACACTTGGGAATGTGTTCAGCCTATTTGATCTGGTTTGCTAATATTCAATACACAGATTTTTTTTATGGGAGCATATTGAAGGTGTGTGCTAAGAGTTGTTTCTTACTGATAGCAGCACACAATCTGACAAGTCTATAGACCACTGCCATATGGATCACAAGAGTTGTTGAGGTTGGCTTTTCACAGGCTGTGTGACTGGGGTAAGTCACTCAGCCTCTCTGAGCCTCAGTCTTCTTATGTGTAAAGTGGGGATGATCTTCATGTCCCACAGAGCTAGCGAGGGCTCAGTGAGATCAAGCTGGTGAAGGAAATGGCACCTCCCAGATGTGCCTGAGTTCCAGCCCCAGGAGGGCCTTGTTGAGTGTGCCTAGGCTGCTGGTGGGTCCTGATAGGAGAGCAGAGGAGGGGTGGCACCTGGTGGCAGGGACTCTGTGGCTTAGGCAGGTTGGGCTGAGACATCCCAGTGGTGGTTGATAAAAGGCGGGGACTCTTCTCTGGCCAAGTAAATATTAGAAGAAAAGGCCATCTCCAGGGAACGGCTCCCCTCCCATTCCTCCCTTGAGGGCCAAAGTCCCTAAGGGCCAATCTGGAGGCTCCTTTTATGTGACTGTAAAGTAATCCGGGGCTGGCAGTGTCAAGCCTGGGCGGGCACTGACGCGCAGGGTGGCATTGATGTGGTCAATGATTACCTTTTATGCCTGGCCATAAAGAAAACCGCCCAGCCCTCTGGACAATGCCCCCTCCAGACAATGCCTCAGGAGGGTGGGCGTATACACACACACACACACACACACACACACACACACACACACACACACACCAGGCAGGGGCCTGTCCCCACTGAGGACTCTGAGGACATCCTCCAAAAGCACTTCCATCTCTCCTGGGCAGTCCCTGAAGTCTTGGCCTGGGAACTAAGGGGGCTTGGCTAATAAATAGGGCCCCAGGAGGTGCACAGCACAAAAGCCCTGCATCCAGGGTCCTGGAGCCTGCTCCAGGTGGATTCGTGGAGGGGGGGGGTCGCCACCCAGACTCGAGTCCCAGGTTCAGTGGGTATTCTAGGACAGCTCAAAGTCCATTCTCATTTTACAGGAGATCCAGTTGAGGTCTGTGTGTGCATATACCCAGGGTACCAAGAATGGAGATGGCCGCTGAGCTGGAAGTAGGACCCAGGGCCTCCGACAGCAACGCATCCTGAGTTCACTGCCCCTGAGAGGGTCCAGGTAGGAATTTCAGGGGTTGGGGAGGGTTTGGGTCACTTCTCAGAGAAGATATCTCCCCTGTGGCTCAGAGGGAGCTTGGGAGAACCCAAGTGCCTGGCTCAAAGGCTGATGTTAGGAAAAACCAAGGGTGAGCACTTCTGGGGACCATCAAGGCCACGTGCAGAGCCACTGTCCTCGTAGAGCCCGTTGCACAGCCTCATCTCACTCTGTCCTGAGGTGTAGATAGATACCCCCACCCACCTAGAGTGCTGAGGCCTGGCTGTGAGGGGTCAGGGCTAGGGCATAGATGACCAGATTAATCTTCTACCTTCTCAGCCCAGGAACCTTTGTCCCAGTGAGAGGCTAGAGGAGGAGGGGCTGTGGCCCTGGGAGGGAGGTCTCACTCTGGCAGGGTCCAGTGTCTGGGGTGTGGCTACTGAGTGCCGAGGATGGGGTTCCAGGCCCAGCTCACCCTGGGCCTGAGTGCCAGCTTCCTCTCTGCTACATCTTGGTGAGTATGGCAAGGATCAAGCCAAGGCCTCCCCAGGGCAGTTCTTGGACAAATCAGGCTGCTACCTTGAAGAAAGAGGGTTATTATTCACAGGGGTCATAAACGCTCTGTGAAATTGGAGTGGAGCTGCTTTGAGCCCCAGCCAGAATACTCCAATCAACCTTTGGCTCTGATAAAGATAAGCAGCTTGAGGTGATAACACACTAACCAGAAACTGTCACCCGGAGCTAATTAGGGCACTGGGTGCTGAGCCACTCCCACCACACCTGATGGAGAGATCTTAGGGTGGAGAGCAGGCAAGCTGGCCACCTAGACCTTGGCCTACTGCCTTGTGTCACCTTCTTCCAACCACTTTCCACCTCTCCACTCCCACCCCGATGCCTACATTATGTTACATAACACAGCATGAAATAAAATATATTCCAAAGTTGTGCAATCTAACATGATTGGCCTGATGCAACACAGTAGAGAGAGTCCTGAATTGGGTTCCAAGTGACCTGGTTCTAGCCTTGCTCTGTATGACCTTGAGCCAGTCATTTCTCTCTGCATCTCAGTCTTCCTCCCTGTAATAGAGGGTGTGGGGTAGAAATGGGGCAGTTACATAGTAATCCCGTGTTTGGGTCCTGTCTAGGTTTAAAGTTCATGCTTTGTCTGCTACAAAACACTGCAGTCTGTGAAGGCCACAAAACATACCCCTGGTGCCACCCAGCCATGCAGGGGTGGGTGTGACACTAGACAGAATCTCAAATCCATCCTTCAGGGAGAGACAGGTCATGTGGAGGGCTCTGAGGTGCAGACAGTTCCCAGGGCTCCTGGAATCCCTCTCCCTGCTCTGTCTATCTGCTGCTTGCTTCTGGGGCACTCAGGGTTTATTTTTAACTTGGTGCCCATTAAATAAACGTGGCCTTGGGGCCCAATGGACCATCTCCCTTCCCTGTCCTGCATGCCTCCCGTGGCCCCTTCCAATACACACACACTGGTGTGCCACCCACAGGGAACCCCAGGTGCTGGGGCAGTGGCAGGAGGTCCCAGTCCCAATCTTCTCCCAGATTCCACTTCCCATCAGCAAGGTCCAGTCTGAGCATGCAGGGCAAGGGTCTGTCTCTCTTCCTAGGAACTGGCAGGAAAGGTGTGGACACGGTTGGGCAGGGGGAGATGCCGGGGTAAAGGGGGGAAAGAAAAGAGAGTGGCCAGGGAACAGGTGAGTGGAGGCAGAAGACGGAGCAAGGCCCCAACCACCCTCCCCATAGCCTACTCCTCTGGGCAGCAGTTCTCTGCATGGCAGCTTACCAGGCTCGGTGCTGGGCAGGCAAGGCCAGGCGGAGATGCAGGCCCAGGGCAGGCCACCCGCTCTCACAGGCCACACAGCAGAGGGAGGAGAGCAAAACCCAGTGCCTGTGGATTGAAGTCATAGCCTCAGCCTTAGCAGCTGTCACTACAAGGCGCAGTGGCTCTAGCGTGGGGCAGGGAGTATACTGGGGAGAAGGGGCATCCGAGGAAGGGGGTATCTAATGCTAATCTTGAAAGATGCGGAGAAAAGCATCACTGCTCAACCTCTCTCAGCTCCAGCTTCCTCCTCTGAAAAGTGGACGTAATTAATGGCCCCTCTCCACAGGCCGTGCTGGTAGCAAGTGCTCAGGTGCTGACTGTGGATGGTTGACGTCGAGGTCAGGAAGGTGATGGGGACTGAGTTTTAGGCAGAGTGGACAGCATGGACACAGCAGTCCAGCTGGACCTGGGAGCAGCGTGGAGCTGTCACATGAGCCTCTGTGGGCTGCGGGGCAATCAGGCATGGCCTGGGTGTGAGGTGGGCCACTCACCTCAATGGGGACAAAGGGACAGATCTGGGGGTAGGGCATGTCCCTTAGAGTAGGCCAGCAAGGCCTGATCCCGGCTCCCAGGGGCTAAGGGAGTCCCAGGTTGTTGGGGCTTTGATCTTCTTTCTAGGGAGTGAGGGTGGGTGGGAGGAGACCTTGAGAGGGTTTCAGGAGAAAGGTCTAGGGTGTGTGTGTATGAGAGAGAGAGAATTGTAGGGCTGGGGGCATATGTCAAGGGACAGCCAGAATTTATGGCCCTTCTGGGGAGGACTGCTTTGCTGTCCAGTACCAGGAAGCTCAGGGACTCCGCAGGAGAGGCCAAGGCTGCCCCTCCACACCCAGCTCCCCTCCCTGCTCTGCCTCAGCTCCACACCTACACCTGGACTGTTTCATCTGGTCAGAGCAGAGCTGGGTGTGAGTGTGTGGCTGTTCACGTGTGTGTGCATGCATGTGTGCGCCTGCGGCAGCTGTAGTGAAAGAATGCTCAGAGGCCTTTCTAAAGGTCAGGTCAGTGAGGGGCATCCTTCCCACCCAAAGCTGCTGGGCCTTGGGAACAGTGACAGCTTACAGGCCTCGGAGTCAGGCTAGGCAAGGAGGAGCCAGGCAGTCACCTGCTGAGTGGCAGGCAGGCCTGCACGTCGTCGCCTGGGGTGGGGCAGTGCTGCTGGGGCTTTCTTGCCACCAAAACAACAGGCAGCTTAGCTCTGTGTTTACTGGGGAACAGGCATCGGAGGCCAGACAGGACTGGTTCTGACCCCCCACCCGCACCCCCCACAGCAGCAGGCAGAGGCTCTGGAGGCCCTGAGGTAAATCCAGGGCTGACGCCCTACATGGGCCCAGGAAGGTCTGTGGGGATTTGGTGTGACACTGAGTCACTGGGAAGGTTGTGACTGTACAGCTGGTGTGGTGAGCAGCAGGACAGGCCCTGCGGCCCCTAGCACAAGTCTAGGAGCATAGTAAACACAGTCCTTGGCAATGGAGCAGGAACAAAGCTGGTGCAGTTCCTGCAGACAGACACACCACATTAGGGAGGGACATGCTGGGTCCTATGGCTGCCATGGCCTCTGCCATGGAGGAAAGGAATGGCCCTGAGCCCCCAGGGCACTCTAAGTTTTCTTTTTATTTATTTATTGTTTATTTATTTTTTGAGACAGAGGCTCACTAAGTTGCCCTCGGTAGAGTGCTGTGGCATCACAGCTCACAGTAACCTCAAACTCTTGGGCTCAAGTGATTCTCCTGCCTCCCCAGTAGCTGGGACCATAGGCTCCCACCACAACACCCAGCTATTTTTAGAGATGGAGGTCTCACTCTTGCTCAGGCCAGTCTCAAACCCGTGGCTCAGGCTATCCACCCACCTTGGCCTCTCAGAGTGCAAGGATTACAGGCTTGAGCCACTGCATCCAGCCCACTCTAGGTTTTCTGGTCCCAGGATGCAGCCTCTGTAGAACTGTGTGTGGGACCCCTCTCAGTTTATCCCAAGTCCAGCTGCAGAAACTGTAACAAAATCTCCCCTGAACGAAGCTACCTTTGAGCTTTCTAGGAATGCTGGCATGGGGTGGAGCTGGGGTGGCAGGACAGGAGATGGACATAGGGGTGGGGTATTCTAGAATAGACTTGGATCCAGAGCACAGTGTTCCTACAGGCCCTATGCCTGGTCATGGAAGAACCAGGAGGTCACAGGGGTGTACCTGGCAACACCAGGCAAATGTCAGACACACAAGGCTGGAAATGACCTGAAATGTCATGTGTCTGTGTCCAGAGTGCCAAAGGGTGCCTAGGCCAAGTAAGGTCATTTTTTCTTTTTAAAAAATAAGTTAAAGGATCTATATATATATATGTCTATGGCATGTATCAATAACATGCTGAGGTGCATAGAGATACAGGGTGGTGGCTGAAAGCCTGGCAGCCTGGTGTGAACCCTGACTACTCACTCCTAGCTGCTGTGATAGCAGGAAAGGACTTCATCTATCTCTGTCTCAGTGTCCACAGCTGTAAAATGGACATCCGAACAGTATTGCTCTCACAGGGTCATTACAAGAATTAAGTGAATTAATATAAATAAAGTGCTTAGGAATGGGCCTCACACTATACATATGTGATTGGTCGTTGCTGAAGGAATGACATTCCACGTCAGTCAATCAACAATTGCCAGGGCCAGACCTAGGGCAGGGCAGAGCTCTGGCCATCTGGGTCCACAAAGGGGCATGGCAGGGCAGCCAGTATCAGCATATCCAAAGTCTCCTGAAGTGCTGAGTTGGCCAAGGGCCTGCCCTGGCACTCCCCAGCCCCAGAGAACATCCTAGAGAAGTGCCTGGGCTTTCTAGGTGTTGATGGGTGCCAGGAACAGGGGATTGGGATGCTTTTGCCTTGGTGGAAGACCCTTTCCATGACCTTGCCATGTGGCTGGACCTGGTTGATGGGTTGTACATCTTTTCATGGAAGCAGAGGCTATGAGGGTGCAGGATTCACTCTGTACTCTGTGGGGTATCACTTCTTGGCCTTTTGGCTAAGATCGAGTGTACTCTGTGGGGGCTGTAGTCACAAGTGTGTGCTTTTCTAGCCCAGGGATGGTCCCCTAGTAGAAAGTCTATGCCAGCCCATCTGGCACTAATTCTCAGCTGATTTATATTTCATTTTCTTTCTTTCTTTCTTTTCTTTATTTTTTGAGATAGGAACCTGCTCTTTTGCCCAGGTTGGAGTGCAGTGGCACGATCCTTGCTTACTGCAGCCTTGAACTCCTCAGCCTAAGTGATCCTCCTTTCTCAGCCTCCCGAATAGCTGGGACTACAGGTGAATGCTACTACACACAGATAACTTTTACATGTTTTTTGTAGAGGCAGGATCTCACTACATTGCTCAGGCTGGTCTTGAAATCCTGGGCTCAAGTGATCCTCCTGCCTTTGCCTCTCAAAGTTCTGGGATACAGGTGTGAGCCACCACACCCAGCCTATATTTCTAATGATTTCATCCAGCTAGTCAGTCAGTCGACAAACATTTATCGAGGCCTGTTGTGTGTCTATTAAACTGGAGGTATACAGGGGTCTTTCATCCCAATGATAGGGCCATTGTGATGGGAAAGAGCTTCCCAGCTTCAGGCATAAGGTGAGCTAAGAGCTAATAGAAAGGCAGAGCCTCCCCAGGGGGTGAAATGCAGCTGGAGGGAGGGCAGATGTGAGGAGGGTAGCAGGAGACAGGGTTGTGGCTCATAGACCTGCTTTCTCTGAAGGAGCCATTGAAGACGTGACTTCAAATATTCAGAAGTTTTCCTGCTGTCCTCAAGGCTGGGTCCAGGAGCCAGCAAGACTTTGCTGGTTAACGACAGTATGGGTGCTGAGTGGGTCTGAGGGTCCACATGATTGGCTCATTCTGGGGTTGTGTAACATGGTGGCTCTGTGGCATCCGGGGGCCTGGTGCCTGGGCATTCATGACTATGTGCCCACTTGTGTGTGTTGGGGGTGTCTGTGCTGCTGTGGTTCAGCCAATGGGGGTGTTTGTGCACCTGCATGTGCCTGCCACGACTGCGGAACTCCCGGGTGCTGGAGGGCTGGAGGGGTTTAGCCTGTCCTACGCACACCTGCTCAGATGAGAACACCTGGAGGTGATTCCAGAGCTGGGCTTGTAGCAGTAACAGCAGGACTGTACCTGGCTGGAAGGTGTGTCTTTGGGCACCAGGCCAAGCAGGTGCTGGCTTCCTTGGGGCCTGGCCTGGGAAGAAGTGGAATGGGGCAGAGACCAGAGAGTCTGGGGTTGGAGTGGCTGGGTCCCCAGGCCCCTGTGGGCTTCCCAGGGTGACCACAGAGACAGAGGTTCAGCAGCCCTCTTGGCATGACTCCCTGCTGCGCCACCCTCCTCCATCCGCTCACTTTTTCCTTTCCACTGCCCATCCAGCCTCCTCCATCGTTCAGGCCATCTGTTAGTCTAGCCATTTGGCCATCTATTGGCACCTGTCTGCCCCTGGTCCTCTCCTCAGGCACCTCATTCTCAACTTCTCTGATACAGGCAGCAACCAGGTCCTCACCCTGGTCCCTCAATAGCCCCCACGGTCACAGCATCCTCCTTATTGCTGGTGCTTAGGCCTGTTCAGTCAGCCTGCTCTTCACTCCATGGGTGTCACAAGGTCCCAGCATAGACCTGGGGTCAAAAGCGGTCATAGTACCAGCTTCTCGCGTCTCTTCCTGCCCTCTTCCCAGAAGGTCCTCTCATCTCTCACCTGTCCAAGGTTCCTGTCCTCCAGGCAGCCCTCCTGGCCACCCGCCTACACTCCACTCACCCGTCCTTAGGTCTCAGTGTGTTCCACAGCACTGTGGCTCCCCTAGGGAGGTTTTTTTCTGGAGAAAATCTGAGGACTTTCTTGCCCTACTTGCCTCCCAAAGAGAGGCTCAAAGCTGCTGCTTCCCAAAGTGCAGCTCCCCCCGGACTCTGGTTGGACTCTGGTTGTGAGGGGCTGGCGGGCCTCCTGGTGCTGGTCTGTCGGGGTTCTTAGAATGCAGAGCACCAGGGCGGGGTAGGGTGAGGGTGGGCAATCAACACAGAGTGTGTGTGTGTGGCACTTGTGTACAAAGTGAGCATTTCCTGAGTCCCAGCATGTGCTGGGCACTGTTACAGGTATTGGAGAGGCAGCAGTGAATGAAACCAGCAGGGCCTCTGCCTTCAGGAGGCACATGTCCTAGCCAGGGAGCCCCTGGAGGCTGCTGGGCCCATGTCAGGGCACAGGGAAGTGTGAGGGTGGCCAGAGCCTGTGGATGGACAGGGCTGTGCATGGACAGGGCCAGCCCTAGTCAGGATGCATGTATATGAACTAAAGTGTGTGTCTTTGGGGGTCTGTGCCAGGGAACCTGTGTGTCTGTGCAGGCCCAGCCCTGATATGTGCCTGTCAGCCACACCTGGCTGACTCCCAGGCTGTGGGGCTTTATTTTTAGAAGTGACAGCCTATAGATCCCCCAAACACCTGTGCAGGTGCCCAGCCGTTGCGGAGGGCCTGAATGGACTGCCTGAGGAGTGAACCTGTCTCAGCCCGCGCCTCTAGCCCTCAGCCCACACTTCAAACAGAGCAGCCTCTGACCTCTAGTTAAGCAGGGTGGGCTGGGCCTGGGGCCCCAGCGATCCGTGGGGAATCCCAGCTCCTGAGCCTCCCACCTGCAGCCCTACCTCCTGTCTCCTGGCATGGCCTCTGTTACGGGCTCAGCAGCCCACCAGGCCCAGCCTGATCACTTTGGGGAGCGGGCCATGCTGGGCTGCAGGTGAGAGGAGAGAAGTGGGGCAGGGGTTGTCTCTGGGCTTACCAAATATCTGGACCCCTCCATTGCCTCCCTTTCAAGGGAGCTTCTTTCCTGGCTACAGGTAGACCATCCAGAGAGACGGGAGCTAGGGTGGCCTGGGTGTCACCCTCCCCTGATCTGACACCTCCTCGTTTCTCTTCTGTTGTTTTTTTTTTTTTTTAAGATCCAAAACTAAAAACATTCATGTAGTTGGTTTTATTATTTCTTTCTTTCTTTCTTTATTTATTTATTTTATTAAATCATAGCTGTGTACATCAATGAGATCTTGGGGCATCATACACTAGTTTCATAGACCGTTTGACACATTTTCATCACACTGGTTAACATAGCCTTCCTAGCATTTTCTTAGTTATTGTGCTAAGACATTTACATTCCACTGTTTGTTTTTATCTTCTCTCACCCTGGTCGTCTCTCT
>CAUYPK010161816.1:0-37721 GCA_963574355.1 Loris lydekkerianus
TTAGACCCCAGCGGGATCACTCTATTGTTGCTGGATCTTTGTAGGGAGTGACCCTGTGTAGTTCTTCTGGGGCTTCTCTAGCTAGGGAGTTCTGGTTGTGGAAGCAGCTTCGGCATGTGACACACCTGGATTCAGCCACAAGGCTGGGGGTGGTGCACACGGTTCTGGAGTGCCTGGCGCCCAGTGACTTTGGTACAGAGAACCCAAGGCTCCAGCAGTGGCCAGGAAAAGGGCTCTGGGCAGAGCCAGGGAGGGGTCCAGAGGGCATGCAGCTACCAGAGTCCCTTGCCAAATGAATGGACTAGTGTGGAGGCTGGGAGTACACAGGAGGGGGGACAGAGGGTTGCGTGGCTCCCGCAGTTTTTAGTCAGGGAATGTGGAGGCCCAGTAGGTGCGGGTCATAGGTTGGGGTTGCTGCACAGCTCTTATGGAGGTCTGGGTGGTGCCAAGCCCAGGAGTTTGAGGTTGCTATGAGCTGTGACATCAGGGTACTCTACCCAGGGCAACAGCCCAAGGCTCCAGTGTGACAGAACCGTCTCACTCTGCCCCTAAGATTAAGGCTGTAAGGCAGTTCAGTCCCCGCCTTTAGGCTGCTCAGTCAGTAGGTTACTTTGTCCCACCTGATCCTTGCTCTGAGACCCTGATGGCAGAGTTTTCCAGAGCAGTTTTTTCACACAATGGCTTCCTGTGCCCAGCTCAGTGACTCAGTCTGGTGCCCCAGACAATGCCCAAAGTTCACCACACTCCTGCTCAAGCTCTCCCCAAGGCAGCTCAATTGAGCACCAAGTACAAGAACACCAAAAAAGTTCACAGGTAAGGCCTTTCCGGTTTGCAGTCTCACTGCTGCTTGTACTCACGGTTGCCAGCATGATTAGGTCGATGGAACACACACAGCCACTTGCCAGTTTTCCACTGTTTTTGTCCTCCTCCTGGGGTCCAGAAGTCCCTTGCTGGCTCCCTGTATCCTCAAAGGGATGATCATAGGCAGATCCACCAGCCAGAGATGTCTGGAGTCTTGTCTCCCCAGACTCGCTGTGCCCAGTTGCAGGGAAGCTGTTACTCGTCCGCCATCTTTAATCTCCTCTCTGTTTCTTCCATTCTTGAGATACTTTGCTAAGAAGAATATGTTCCAGCTCCATCCATGTAAGAATGAAAGAAGTAAAGTCTCCATCTTTCTTTAAGGCTGCATAATATTCCATGGTATACATGTACCACAATTTGCTAGTCCATTCGTAGGTTGATAGGCACTTGGGCTTCTTAGCCAATTTATTTTTGACAAAGATGCCAAAACTATTCAATGGGGGAAAGAACAGTCTTTTAAACAAATTGTCCTGGGAGAACTAGATATCTGGGATGCAAAATAATGAAGTTGCATCACTACCTTACACCATATGCAATATTTGTGGGGCAGGGAGAAAGAAGCATGTAGGAACTCCCTATACTTTCTGTGAAATTTTCCTGTACATCTAAAAGTGCTCTAAGAAAAAAGTCTAATAAAAAGACCATATGAGACATAAATGCGCATTATTAGATAAAAGACTGACAATAACAAGTGTTGTTGAGGACTTGGATCATCTAAAAATTGCAAACATTGCTAACCAGAACTGACTTTGGAAGAGTTTAGCTCACTTGGAAAAGAGTTTAGCAGTTTTTATGAAGTTAAATACACATTTACTATATGACTCATCAATCCCACTCCTGGGAATTTATCCAAGGGAAATAAAAACATATGTACATAAAGAGACTTGATGTGAAGTGTGCATAGCAGCTTCATTCACAATAGCCAAACACTAAAAGTAAAAGTCCATCAACCAGTAATTGGATAAACAATTTGTTGCATAGACATAAAATGGGAGTACTATTCAGAAACAAAAATAACACACAAAAACTTAATGTGAACCTCAAAAGTGTTATTATAAGTGAAAGAGCCAGACATAAACATTATATTCTACATAACTTCATTTATATAAAATTCTAGAAAAAACAAAGTTATATTGCATAAAACAAAGTAATACTTGCCAGGAGCTAGGGTCAGAGAGATTATTGACTATGACAAGAATCCAGTGAGCTTTTTTGAAAATAAATTTTAAAAAGTAAAAACATGATCAAGGGTGGCGCCTGTGGCTCAGAGGATTAGGGTGCCTGCCCCATATGCCGCCGGAGGTGGCGGGTTCAAACCCAGCCTTGGCCAAAAACAAACAAACAAAGAAACAAACAAACATGATCAATGATTTAACACTAAGCTAAAACTATAAAATTATTTTTTGGGAAAAAGGGTGTATCTTCATAACTTTGGTTGTGTGATGAGTTCCTGGATATGATACCATGAGCAACAAAAGAAAAAATTATACATTGAATTTCATCAAAATTAAAAACTTTTGTGTTATAGCCACCTGATATTTGATAAACCAAATAAAAACATACATTGGGGAAAAGAATCCCTATTCAATAAATGGTGCTGGGAGAACTGGATAATCACATGTAAAAGACTGAAAATGGACTTATGCCTCTCAATGCTTACAAAAATTAATTCAAGATGGATAAAAGTTTTAAATCTAAGGCATGAAACAATAAAAATCCTCAACAAAAGTGTGGGGAAAACATTTATAGATATCGGCCTGGGGAAAGATTTTATGAAGAAGTCTTCTGTGGCAATTGCAACAACAACAAAAATAAACAAATGGGACTTAATTAAACTGAACAGCTGAGGAAACAATCACTAAAGTAAATAGAGCACCTTCAGAATGGGAAAAGATATTTGCATATTATGAATCGGGCAAAAGCTTGGTGACTATGATCTATAGAGAACACAAATTAATCAACAAAAAAAGACCTAACAATCCCATATATGGCTGGGCAAGAGAGATGAATAGAACCTTCTTTATAGACAGACGAATGGCTAACAAATATATGAAAAAATGTTCATTGTCCCTAATCATCAGAGAAATGCAAATCAAAACTACCCTGAGATATCACCTAACCTCAGTGAGAATGAACCATGTCATAAAGTCTCAAAGCTGCAGATGCTGGTGTGCATGTGGAGAGAAGGGAATACTTTTACACTGCTGGTGGGCCTGAAAACTAATACAACATTTTTGGAAGGAAGTATGGAGAAACCTCAAACAACAAGAAAAAATTCAAAGAAGTCAATTTAAAAAATAGGTAAAGGACTTAAATAGAAATTTCTCCAAGAAAGATATGAAAATGGCCAATAAGCACATGAAAATATGCTCAACATTTTTAGTCATTAGAGAACTAGAGGTCAAAACCACAAGATACAAGAAGGATGGCTCTAATAAAAAATTGGAAAATAACAAACATTGATGAAGATAAGGAGAAATTGGGACCTTCATACATTGCTGGAAGGAATATAAATAGTTCAGATGCTGTACAAAACAGTATGGCAATTCCTCAAAAATTTAGGCATGAAATTAAACTATATGACCTAGCAATTCCACTCCTAGGTATAATCCCAAAAGAAGTGCAAGCAATTACTCAAGTAAATACATGTACATATATGTTTACAGCCACATTAGCCAAAAAGGAGAAAACAGCTTATATGCTTAAATGTCTATCAACAGATAAATGGATAAACAAATTGTGGTATAGATCTACCACATAATATTCAGACACACACACACAAATGAGGTACTGATACATGTTACAGTATAGAGGAGCCTAGAAAACATTATGTTACAAGAACAATGAAAGACAAAAAGATTATACATTTACAAAATGTCTGGGTAAATCCACAGACACAGAAAGCAGATGGGTAACTGTCGGGAAGGGGGAATTAGGGAGTAACCACTTAATGGGTAGAGTTTACTTTTAGGATGAAAAACATTTCAGAATTGGAAGAGGTGGTTGCACAATATTGTGATTGTACTAAATACCACTGAAATGTTCACTTTAAAATAGTTAATATCTTTTATCCTGTGAGAGTCTATCTTAGTTAATGGTGAAAGGTGTGGGTCCAGTTTCAGTCTTCTACAGGTTGCCAGCCAGTTCACCCAGCACCGCTTGTTAAATAGGAAGTCTTTTCCCCACTGAATGTTTTTAATTGGCTTATCAAAGGTCAAATGCAGGTAAGTAGCTGGGTTCATCTCTTGGTTCTCTATTCTGTTTCATACATCTGCTTCTCTGTTTTTGTGCCAGTACCATAGTGTTTTGATCACTATCCATTTATAGTATAGTCTGAGGTCCGGTAGCGTGATTCTTCCTGCTTTGTTTTTATTTCTGAGTAATGTCTTGGCTATTCGAGGTTTTTCCTGATTCCATATAAAATGAAGTTTTATTTTTTCAAGGTCTTTAAAGTATGACAGTGGAGCTTTAATAGGGATTACATTAAAATTGCATATTGAGCTCTCTCTCTCCTCTGTTTCCTCTCTCTCTGTCTCTCTCGGTCTCCGTCTCTCCCCCCCTTTCCTCTCGCTCTCTTTTCTCCCCTCTCTCTCTTTTCTCCCCCCCCTTTCTTTCCTCACTCCTCCTTGATGTTGTCCTGAAACACCCCCCCTTCACCAATAAAGACCTTTCGTACAAGAAAAAAAAAAAAATTGCATATTGCTTTGGGTAGTATGGACATTTTAACAATGTTGATTCTTCCCAGCCATGAGCATAACATCTTCAGCTACTTCTTTTCTCAGAGTTTCATAGTTCTCTTTATAGAGATTTTTCACATCCTTTGTTAGGTAAACTCCCAAATATTTCATCTTCTTTGGCACTACTGTAAAAGGAATAGAGTCTTTGACTGCTTTTTCAGCTTGACTATTGTTGGTATATATAAAGGCTACAGATTTTTGAGTGTTGATTTTGTAACCTGAGATGCTGCTGTATTCCTTGATCACTTCTTCCCTGGGGTTTTCCAGATATACGTATCATCTGCGAAGAGTGAACTTATGACATGAAAGTATAAAAATACTAGAATAAAATGCAGGGAAAATACTTGAAGAAATCGGCCTGAGAGAATATTTTATGAGGAGGACCCCGTTGGGCAATTGAAGCAACAGCAAAAATACATTACTGGGATCTGATCAAACTAAAAAGCAAGCAGACAGCCCTCAGAATGGGAGAGGATATTTGCATGTTATGTCTGCAACAAAGGTTTAATAATCAGAATCTACAGAGAACTCAAATGTATTATCAAGAAAAGAACAAGTAATCCCATCTCAGGGTGGGCAAGGGACTTGAACAGAAACTTCTCTGAAGAAGACAGGCGCACAGCCTACAGATACATGAAAAAATGCTCATCACCTTTCATCAGAAAAATGCAAATCAAAACCACTTTGAGATATCATCTAACCCCAGTAAAACTAGCCCACATCACAAAATCTAATAACCATGGATTTTGGCATGGATGTGGAGAAAAGAGAACACTTCTGCACTGCTGGTGGGAATGCAAAGTAATATGTTCCTTTTGGAAAGATGTTTGGAGATCACTTAGGGATCTAAAAATAGACCTGCCATTCGGCCCTGCAATTCCTCTACCAGGTATATATCCAGAAGACCAAAAATCACTTTATAACAGATATTTGTAACAGAATGTTTATTTCAGCCCAATTCATAATTGCTAAGTCATGGAAGAAGCCCAAGTGTCCACTGGCCCATGAATGGATTAATAAATTGTGGTATATGTACACCATGGAATATTACACAGCCTTTAAAAAGCTGGAAATTTTATCTGTTTTATGTTTACCGTATATACTCAAGTATAAGCTGAGTTTTTTTCGGCACAAAATTTGTGCTGAAAAACCCGGACTCGGCACAAATTTTGTGCCGAAAAAACTTGGCTTATACTCGAATATATACGGTACATGGATGGAGCTGGAACATATTCTTTTTAGCAAAGTATCTCAAGAATGGAGGAAAAAGTATCCAATGTACTCAGCCCTACTATGAAACCAATTTATAAGCACCCACCCTTCCATATGAAAGCTATAGCCCAAGATGAGGGGAAAAGAGGAGGGGGAAAGGAGGGGAGGGGGAAGGAGGGATGGAGGGAGGGTAATTGGTGGGAGCACACCTATGGTGTATTTAACAATAGTACATGTTACATTTACTAAGTGCAGAATATAACACGGTAACTAAGAAAATGCAGTGAAGGTTATGTTATAACCAGTTTGATGAAAGTATTTCAAATTGTATATAAAACCAGCACATTGTACCCCATAATTGCATTAATGTACACAGCTATGATTTAAGAAAAAAATAAATAAATGAAACAGTTAATATTATGTCACTTTCAACTCAGTAAACAAACAAATAAATAAAAAATATTGTTGGTCCTGGTGAAAGATAATGAGCTTGAACTCAACAAGAGGTGTGGCCAGGGAGGAAAAGAAGGAGACCATGAGAATGGTATGGGACAGCAGAGAGTGGGGGAGAGGACGGGGTCAAGGGTGGTGCCGAAACTTCTCACATGCTGATGCTCTTATGGCTATGATAGGAATGTAGAAGGAAGGTCAGGTCTGGAGTGTGAAGGACAGTAAGTCTGGTTAAATCATGAGGAGTGGAGGCATCTGTGGAAGTGTGCAGGTAGACGGGTCTCACAGTCAGATGGCTATATGATGGGAGAAAAGAATCATAGAATTCCTTGACCGACAGACCTTATTAGTAAAATTTCCTTATGAATCAAAAACTTGACCATGAACAAGAAATCACTAACTTCCTTCTTTCTTACTACTATGACACAAGTCCTTTCCGTAGATTAAGTTTTGCCATTTGTATTGATTAGTGAAGATTGAGGATTATACTATAATATTAAGGATTCACCATGGGAGCCATAGCAAATGCATCCCACAGCCAGAATCAGTCTAGTGCTCAAGCTCTTACCACTCCGGCTTAAGTGCTGGCAGCCACTGTTAACCTGAATGGCCATTTTATGCCGGGCACTGCTGGTCAGGCCCTGGCAAGGTGGGAGGAGCCTCTGTGCTGACATTAGAGATTGTTTATTCACTTCCAAGGCCCACCGTCATGGGAAAGTTGGAGAAGTGGACTCCATGGTACCTACCCGTCAAGGACCCAGCACACTCTGTGCACCCAGCAAAGTATTGACTAACTATAAATTTAGTGTAGAGTAAAAGCACTTTGAAGATAGAACCACTGGGCTTTGAGCCTATAAGGAAGATACTGTGTAACTTTGCAACCTGTGAAGGGGAATTTGTTTGAGGTTTACTATGATGAGTAGTAACATTGATGATGTTTACTTTTACTGTGAGAATAAAAAGTAACAAAGGGAAAGAGGAGGGCAGAACAGTTCTTTAGGGAGATATCCTGGCTGCTCTCAAGAACTGCTGGCTTTTCTGCAAATGAAAGTGAAACTGTTGCTCCGTCATCAGCTTCTCCTTGGGTGACAGGTGGATGGACTCCTTGGTCCAGCAACATAAGCACCACACTCACCAAGTTTCATTTCACCACTGACAGCACCATTTGGTTGGTTGCCCTCCTGGGGAATTGTATCTATTTTCCTAATAGCCCCTCCAATTCCAGAAAATTAGCTAGAGCAGGTTTTTTTTGGATCTTAAAGCCAGAACAAAGTCATTGCTCTGAACAGAGCTTTACCCTGAGAATCCTTCAGTGCCTCCCATCACTATCCTGTTTCTCTGAGCCACTTTTGCTGTTCTGTCCTCTTCACGTGCTTACTGCTCTCCGCACAGAAACGTGAACCCGTGAATGCTCAAGCAGAGGAAAATGCCTTCCTTTGCTGCGGGGGCGCTGAAGCAGCGACACCACCTCTCTAAATTTTCACCACTCCTCACACTGTGTTCATGCCCCACAAACTTAAAGTTTGGAATCTACTGAAAATGTCAATTTCACTGAAAAATGAAACATTATGTAAAAGTGTTTTTGTTAAAACACTTGAATGCTAAAGGCATTTGAGAATTGAGGAAGAAATTATGAGTTCTGTAGAAATGGTTCTTTATTCACATCTGGAAACCATTTGGTAGGGCCATGCACAGAGACAGATGAACCACAGGTATACAGAAGAATCCAAGGGTTTTTTCCTGCTTTGCGTAAACACCCTTCTCTCTAAAACTCCTTCGGCTCCTCCTTAGTCTTCCCAGAAAAGCTACCTTACAAACCTGCCCTTGCAAAGTTCTCTCAACCCAATTTAATTCTCTTTCCTCTTTTGTAGCTGATTTTGAGCCATGCAGCCCCAGATGGTCACTCTGGGAACAGACACAGGCTTTTTCAAAGAGACAATATTGATTCCCTGTAGACCCACAATGACCTCTTTCTTCTACCTCTTCTTACTCCAGTTCACAAGTCTTTTAATCCTCACTGAACACAGCCCTTCAATATGGGTCAGAGGATGGGCCCCAACTCAAAATCAACTGTTCCAATCCAGGAAGCTTCAACTGGCACAAGCAGCCTTCCATTAAGCAGGGTCTGGTGCCATTGTTTTTCACAAGGCTTTCACCAGCTGGCCTTGCTATGCTTGGCTAAGAATTAGACAAGGGAGGGAGGATCTGGCTTGAATAGAAAGAGAGACAAGAGCTGGCTTTAAAAGGTGACACCCTAAGGACAAGCTTGAAGGGAAAGGCACAGGCAGTGTCCCCCACCGAGGTGATTCTGCTTTTATGGAAGAACCTAGCCGGGCAGGGGAGAAACAAGTTGACACATACTTATCAGGCTCCAAAACAAAACCCGGGTCAGAAGAACACCCAATCCGCTCATTTCAAATCAAACACGCCCTTTGGCCCCAGATCTAAGGAAAATCTATGAGGACATAAAATGTAATATTTTGGTTAAAATGTTAATTTTCACAATAGGCTTGTGCAGCACAATGGTGTTTGCAGCCATTTGATTTTCTTCTGAGGAGCTAATTTTCCTAAAGTCATCTGCTTGAAGAGTCATTTGTCCAGCAGCAGAGAAATATTGGAGGTCCTACTTAAATGAATTCTGTAGTTTGCTAACATGGCAACATTTTAAAAATGTAAACAATGCCATATAAAACATTTTAACAGAATATATTTTAATTATACGTATTCATCATTATAAATATGCTGTGCCAATATTTCCTCATACCTGTTTAAGTAGAATTTATCAACCATAATAACTTTATAAAAAGACAATAATAGAAATATAACTGGTTGAGACCCCGAGCTCCACAATTAACAGAACTCTGCCATTCACTAACTGATTACCTAAAAGGAGTCTGTTAATATCTCTACACCTCATTTTTCTCATTTGTAAAGTGGGAGGGGGTGATAATACTACTTACAATGCCAGTAAGTCAAAAACTCTTAACATAAAAAACACTTAGCTTAATGTTAGCATATCCTAAGTACTTAATAAACATATTAATGTGTGATTGTTGCTATTAATAACTTTCGGTGATTTTGGAGTCATCACAAAGAATGGCAATTATTGTGCCTACTCCAGTCTGTCCTAGTATGTAAGTAGTTAAAGGGATGTTAAGTCTCCACTGTCCTTATGGTTATGCTTGTATGCTCTGCCACTGTCCTGGTCCCCCCTGTTCCTTAGCTATTGCTTCTTAGCATGTTGTCTTTTAAAGTCCTTTCCTTTGCTGCTTTTTATTTTATTTCGTTGTTTTATTTTTTGAGACAGAGTCTCACTCTCACGCTGGGTAGAGTGCCATGGCATCACATCTCATAGCAAACTCCAACTCTTGGGCTCAAGCGTTCCTCACTTGTCTCAGCTTCCCAAGTAGCTGGGACTATAGGTGCCTGCCACAATGCCTAGCTATTTTTAGAGATGCAGTCTCACTCTTGCTCAGACTGGTCTCAAACACCTGAGGTCAGGCAATCCACTGCCTCAGCCTTCCAAATGATAGGATTATAGGCACGAGTCACTGTTATCAGCCCCCTTTGTTGCTTTTAATATTTGATGTCCCTGTCAACTAAGAAGAATCTCCCTCTCCTGCTCCTGAAGGAACCTAGACAATCACACGTGTTAAGTCACTAGGCTTACATATCCACCACTTCTAAATAAGTATACTAATCCTTCAAGACCTTCCTACACAGAAAAGTAGGTGGGTTTTATGAGAGTTATTTCTTTCAACCTGCATAGGGGTCTCTTGGAATGAGGGTATTTTCACTGCAGGAGATGAGACTAGTGCTGTGCACATAGGGAACAGCCAGTGCAAAATCATAGAGACAGGCAAAGACCAGGCTTGTCAAAAAAGTTAAAGTTTGCTGTGGCTGAAACATAGGTGGTTGGAGAAAGGCTGAGCAATAAAAAGACCAAGGAGTGAGGGCTCAGTTCTTCAGAGTAGTGAGTAAGACTAAAAAAAAAGGCTAAATATTTTCAATATTTTATGTGTTTTGTTTTACATATATTATCTCATGTATCCTATCACAAACCTGTAAAATCTGTAATATAATTAAGTGCATTTTATAAATAAAGAAACCAAGCCTTAGGAAGATTAAATAAATGTCTAAGGCCTTTCCAAGACAATAATAGCACCCCCTTCTCCACAGTTTTCCTTTCATGGTTTCATTTATTCATGGTCAATTGAGTCTAAAATTATTAAATATTCCAGAAATAAACAATTCACAAGATATGAATTACATGCCATTCTAAGTAGCATGACAAAATCTTGGGCTGGCCAACTCTATCTCACCCGGGACATGAATCATCCCTCTGTCCAGCAAATCCATGAAATATATCCTACCTGCCTGTTAGTCACTTAGTAGCCACTAGCTTATCAGATCAAAAAACATAGACTGTATAGGGTTCAGTATTTTTCATGGTTTCAGGCACCCAGTAGGGGTCTTGGGATATATTCTTTATAGATAAGAAGGGACTGCTGTGTTCAATTCCAAATGTGATCCTTGTAACTACCACCCTATTCCTGCCTGAGAATTAGTGCCTATGATAATATTTTGGCTTTGTTGTGTGGGCAACAGGGACCAAGGGGGAGGTTTCAATGAAAAAGTAATATGATGAGATTTATTTTTATCTTTTTTATTTTGCAGTTTTGGGCCAGGGCTGGGTTTGAACCTACCACCTCCAGCATATGGGGGCAGTGCCCTACCCCTTTGAGCCACAGGCACCACCCCTTATTTTTATCTTTTTGAGACAGAGCCTTACTCTGTCACCCTGGATAGAGTACTATGGTGTCATAGCTCACAGCAACCTCAAATTCTTGGTCTCAAGCAATCCTCTTGCTTTAGCCTCTGAAGTAGCTGCAACTACAGGCACCCGCTATGAGGCCTGGCTACTTTTTTTTTCCTGTTTTTAGTAGAAACAGGGTCTTTTCTTCCTCAGGCTGGTCTGGAACTCCTGAGCTCAGTGATCTACCCTCCTTGGCACCCTAGAGTGCCAGGATTACATGTGTGAGGCACCACATACTCTGAACAATGAATTACAAAGGAGAGGGGTTGAGAGAAGGGAAAATAGTTTAGATATTAAAAATAGACATGAACAGGACTTGAAGGCTTTGGCAGAAGGGATGGAGAGGAGGAGAGGGGCCCTAGAGACATTTGCAAGTTAGGAGCAACCAATAGCACTTGGGGACTGGCTGCCTGAAGGAAAAAGACAAGCAGAGTAAGTCACCCAAGTTTTTAGATTGATGAATGACTGGATGGTGTTGGCAGCCACCAAAGCTGGATAGCAAATTTTATCCTGTTTTCTAGGAATCAGAAATATTGTTAGCACTTTAAAAGAGACCCACCATTACACATGACTGGGATAAACTGAATTGTTTGGTCCAGGACTTCTCAACATTTTTAAAAGCTACTGTATTGAGAATCTCTAAGAGAACAACTCCATATATACTGGTATAGTGGGGTCTGGGCCTCAAGAGGGGCAATCTGAAGGGAGAGGGGATTATTTTCTCCAAAACATCTTTGATGAGGTTTTCCACAGTGTTTGCCCATGTGATATGTGTGGCTACATAAACATCTTTTTAAAAATTCTGAAACTGATGGCTCGGAAGTGCAAAGTAGGGGAGAATTAAAATATATCTACCTCTGGGGGGAACCAGGAGGTTATATAAACCCTGTATCATTCGATTCAAATTGGCTGGCATTTGAAACCTTTGGAAGAAAATGTTCACTAACCTAATAAAAGACCAGAGACAAGAATTGGTTAATTGTTTCATATGCCTCTGAAAGGATCAGAAAGAGTCTAGGACTTCACTGGAGTAGAGATTCAAAAGTTCCAAGTAAATTCATCTCAGTCAACTGAGTACTTCCATGGGCCACAGGAAAAACCACTCCTGCTGCCGTTTCTTCGCATCACATCAGCTCTTTGTATGTTGGCAAGAAGATGCTCCCAGCTGCCCAAGAGTGTGGTTTATCTGGTCATACTGTAAATGTACTCATGACCTTAAATAACCCACCAGAGTTTGAAAGTCACAGCTGGGAATCCCATCCTGGGAACCACAGGGCCATCTGTTGAACTACCGTTTTTCATCAGCAAGGGGCAGGTTCACTCTGCTATCACTGACCTACCAGAACATCTAGTGCACTTATGTGCACCTCATTTTTTAAAATTCTTATTCTAACTGAACCTTCACAAACACCAAGCAGTGTTCTAAATGCTGTATAGACATTAAACCTTCAACGCCAAAGGTGGCATCATAATTAACCATGCCTGATAAAGGAGGGAAGTGAGGCATAGAAAGATGAAAGCCGTGCCTAAGATCGTACAGCTGCACACAGCAGAGCGATTCCTTTCATCACAAGATCCAGAAATGGATCATATCCCTTCCGGAAAAATTTCCCAGACTTCAATCACATGCCCCACATCCACATACCTCCTTTAATATTATTTATTTAATGTATTTTAAAAATCAATGCACTTTTTAAAACTTTAGCTTTTTCCTTAAAGAATAAACTATATAAACTCATAGAATTGACAGCTAGTTGATTTTTTTTTTTCAAAACTGCATGAAAATAAATTCACAACTATTTAAAAATTTTGTCTTTGTCCTTCCTGCAATTTATTCTATAGCAATTTATGGACAAGTGCTTTTCCTCTGAACAGCTTTTATCTGTATTTTTCAACCTTTTGTTAATCTCATGTCTCACTTGAAACTATATATAGTTAAACTTCTGTGGCACACTTATATTATTTCGATTAAAAAAAAAAAGTAAAAAAAAAAAATACTGACTGTGCTTTGAACTTCTTTTGAAAATAATTTAATTAATGATCTTCAAAATTTTTTTGCAGCACACCCAAGATCCTCTCATGGCACACCAGTTGAAAATCACTGGCTTATATCCTAAACTAGAAAGTTATTCATCCCGAACATTAAATATGTGCACTCTTCAATCCAGCTAACATTTCTAGAGTACCTGCTGCTATGTCAGGGCAGTGCACACACTCACCCTTTATTCCACATCACCCACTCTGTGAAGCTGAGCCTGATGAGCAGAGCCCATGCAGATTTCTCTGCACCCTGGGCCAAGGCTGTGCAGGAGGTAATTGAGCATTTTGCAGGACTGTCCTATTCTCTAACTGTGTCTTCTCTCCCAGAAAGTTGTTAGTCCCTCCAGAATATTACCTTAATATCCCCCATTACCTCTAATAATAGAGCCTTGAACTTAATGCTTAGGGGTTGATAAAGCAGAGTCATTAATGTCCATGGTGAAAGTAATCAGTTCTAAACTCAAGAAGTGAAAAAAAGAAAAACACAGTTATTGAGTTCCCACTATTGCTGGGCATCCTTCCATCATTATTTTATTTATTAGTAATTAATCTCCACAGCAGCCCCATGCATAGGAAACTGAGGTGAAGAGAGGCTAAGTAGTTTGCAAAAGTTCACCCAGCTGGCAGGTGGCAGAGCTAGAAGAACCAAGAGCTGCCAGGCTCCAGGTGAGCTTCTTTTCCCACTGCAGCAGCCCAATACACCTGCTACTCATGGGAAAGAACACACTAGGAGGAGTGAAGACAATCTCCTCCATCAGGGAAAGACACTGTGATTTCTCATGATTTCAAAATATGAGTCCTCTGCTGCCAACTGCTAAGTTAAAAGGCAGTAACAAACTGTGACCATTGGCAAAAGACTATGGAAAGACAGCCTAGGCAGGAATAACCAGGGTAAAAACCCATCCACCCAATAAATTTTGTGGGTTAGAGTCTTGACCAAGCTCTCACCCTCCACTCTGAGTCATACAAATTCCTGGCTAGTACATGGCCAACTGGTTTGTGCCCCAATGGTCTGGATACCTGTGGGTCCAGCAGCTGCTAAGTTTTTCATCTTGGCTCATTCATAGTAGATTAACAAATAATGCCCAGGAGGAATTGATGACCAGATGCTTAGCCTGTTTAAGCTTTGCTTCACATGTCAGATTGAGAGGTGGGACTTGATGTGCTGTAATGAAATTCCCATGGGGAGGGCCAAGTGGCTTCTCAAGGACCTCTGAGGGCCTCTGCATGTGTGAGGGATACTGGCTGCCATCTGCTCTCTGCAGATGCCATGGCTTCACACATGGAGCCTTAAGAGCTCTCTACACACCCTGAACACTTTCTTTAGTTTGCACCGGCACTAGCTGTGAGTTGTGAAGTCTGTGCATACTGGGCAGAGATAGACACGCTTGACTTAGAAGTCCCTACCAGTATGCAGAGAAGGGTGGAATCTGAGGAGTCTATCTCCAGAGAATGTATATTTCATTAATTAAAAATAACTAAAATAATATCTTTTGCCTTAAAATGCCACAGATATTGAATGTCAGCAGAAGGAAATGCCATGATGTTTTAAGTTGGGGGAGGGGGAGGGGACTTAAGCACTGTATGATCTAACATCTCAGGCCTCTGGGGTTTTGCTTTTGTCCATAGAAGGATAATGGTTTCCTTTATACAGGGCTATTATGGGGATTGAAGATTGAAAACTGGCACAGAAACTTGCAACACATATTAGCTCCATTTTTCTTCTTTTTTTCCCATGCATTTCTCTTAGACTTAAAACCATAATTTGGTATGTGAATTGTATCTCAATGAAAACATCATAATCTTATTCAATTCAACATTAAACTTTCTTCTTGACCTGTATTTCGGAATATGGTCCTTGTTCAGTTTCTTTCAGCATGTATACTCCAGAGGTAAAGGGAGGATAGAGGTTTCAAGTGAGTGCCATAGAATGCCCTGGCCTGGGCTTTATTTCCAAAGTACCCTTGTCTTTTGAATCACAAAACCAAGCCTGTGAGGATGCCATGTGAAAATGCCTGGGGACCAGGGGCTTTTCATCAGGACACTAGATATTTTGAGCAAATTTCCTCCCAGTAGCCAGGAGTGAGTAAGAATGGTAACAGCTAATAATGTTCATTTAGGTGCCAGCTACTCTTTGAAGCACTTAAACTCTTTTATCTTCTTTACAAAATTATTATCCCGCTATAATCTCCATTAAATACAAGAAGAATTTGAGGCACAGAACAGTTAACTAGTTAGTCCAAGATCACCCAGCTGATGTGTTGGGGAGCCCATATGTAAACCTATGCGGTGCAGCCCTAGCACCCAGCATTCAATCACTCATCATTTCCTAATGTTCAGGAGTTGAGAGACTAAGTGCTTAGTCAAGGCAGCCTGGCACAGGCGTCTCTCCCTTTTGGACATGAGAAGGCACATGTGTATGCTGAGCTAATCTTTAGAGCCATCTGGGGAGAAAGTTGGGTGGGCTTCTTTGGGTGAAGAAAAAGTTGAAACAGAATCACCACCCTCCAAATTTAAGAAGACACATGGCAGAGTTAAAAGAGGAGAATTCCATAGACACTTGTAACTGACATTGTCTATGAACTGCAAGTTGCATGGAGTGTTGGACAGGGTGGAGTTGGGGAAGAAATATGAGGCTGGAAGAAAAGGCTGGTTCTAGATTTCAGAGGGTTTTGTTTATGTCAAAGAGTTTGATTTTATCCTTCAGGGCAGCGTTTCACCAACTTTTCCATTCTTACATCTTAGGAGAGTGATTGCACATCTCCCTAAACTCTGGGGCATGGTCAAGAGCCAGTGACTGCAAGTGTGAAATTCCTTTGGGATCTCATGCTTAATCTTTAACATCCAAGCAAATAATGTGTTCCACTCCTTAGAATATACATGTGTATTAACATAAAATTCTTTTACATTTATCATCCTTTCCCTTACAGAAGTTCCATCATGATTATTCTATGCCTTCACACACTCTGTGATGAGTTACTGCTTACCCCAAGAAGTACCCTTCCGTGCTTTGAGAATATAGTCCTGGGCATGAGAAGGTATTAAACTAAACAATGCCATCATTTGATTTGAATTTTAGAAAGTCCTCTATGGTACCAGGATGGGGAATGAGGAAAAAGGGAACAAAGCAAGAGAGAGGGAGACAACCAGTTAGTAGACTATCTATGGGTATAGGCAGAAGATGGTGTCAGATGCCCAAAAGCAAACAGTATGCTGAGCTGGGTGTGCTCTTTGAAAATAATTACCAGGGAGGGAATAAGACATTTTTCTCAAGACTGGAAGAGATATCTAGATTTTTGTCTTCTAAATTTTACTTTTCCTTCTTAATAATTTTTGTAATCTGATCTCAGTGTTAGATTCTCAATAGGCAGAGTAGGTATGACTTTAGTGTACCACAAGGAAAGTGAGGGCACACAGGGAAAGGGAGGGAAATAACTTAAAGAAGATACAGTAACTCCAGAATACATTTAATCTGTACATCCCTTTAAGTTTATTTTATAATTTGATACTGTTTTCATTTTGACTTTCAAATGGGAGTGCGGATACCGTCATAGCTCAGGTTGTGATTCCTTTTATACACCTCAGATATTCTTGTTGAGGAATCTGAGTTCCCCCATCTGTGAGCCTGAGAGGACCCGAGAAAGGGGTCAGGATCATTCTGCACTTGCCCAGGTTAAAACTCACCTAATGAGAAGAAAAGAAATCCCACTCACTATTGCCAGGGAGAGGCACTGAGAGAAAGTGTACTGAGTGGTTAGAAATTACTCCATTGATAAAAATGAACAGACATACACCAGCAGCTAGGAGCCTGGAAGACAAGCTTCCAGTCTTCACAATTCCACACAAGGTCAGGTCTGTTTAGATCCTACATGATGACATAGATGGAATCAAGCAACACATTTTATTTGCCAGTGGAAACATTATTTGTATAAACAGTTATAAATAATTTGTTTCTGTCTCTCACTGCAAGGGAGAACCTCTCATTTTTCCTTCCCAACTTGAGCCAGATTTGAATCAGAATTTTATCAATAGAAGAGTCAGTATTAATTTTCTCTGACTCTTTCCAACAGGCCCTCCTAGTTACTGTCTCTTAGTTTGTATCTGGCATCCTCATTATTTGGCAAAAAAGCCAATAACATTGGGGATAAGCCATACCATAATAAAAATTTTGGTAATAATAATGCATCTCTCACTATTTAGCACTTTACTCTTTGCCAGAGTTTATGCTAAGTGATTTACATTCATTGTCTCAACTGATCTCCACAATGACACAACAAAATCTGTAATTATCTTTATCTCCATTTCTGAGATGCGGAGATCGAGACTTAATGATGGCAGAGCTGGGATAAACCCTGGCTGATGAATTCTGAGTCTATCCTTCTTTGCCTGTGAGCTTAACTGACTGCTTTTTTGCCAAAAACCTTGAGTCTTCTATTAGGGAGTAACTCACAAATTAGGTATTGGCCCACAAATACCTCTTTTTGAGCTTCACTTCCTCCTGGTGGCAGTGCTTCCTGCAGTTCTGTGATTCACTTCCGGGTCACCTCTACCTTCTAGGAGCCTTGGGAGACATTTTAAATACCAGGCCACATTTGTTCATGCTAGCTACAGCATATTTTTTCCTGTGGACATGACATTTTCATTAGGATTAAAACAGCCCCCAGCAATAAATATTAAAAACCCACCAAGTGAAAAGAGAAGCTTCCTCAGAAGCTTATGAGGATTAGAATTTTTAAGCAGACCCTGCTTCATATGACCACCCCTCTTCTCCATCCTTTTGTGTGCTCCCACATGGGTGTGCTTTCAGCATCAATCAGATTTGGTGTTTTGCTCAAATCCCTTCATACTAATTGTCCATATTGCTGTGTGCTCTGGACAGAATGGATGGGGGAAATAGAATCTCACTCCTTCTCCCACCCTGGAGGGAATTCAGATTTTATATGTTTGATCTTTGTAGGTGGCAAGATAAAAAACACTTGCTATACATAGCAGCTTTCCTCCTTCATGTTCAACGGCAGCCCTGGTGATTGGACCTCACCCATCCTATTTGTTATAAAGCCACCCACAGAAGAATCAGACCATCAGAAGCCAGAAATAAGCTAGCCAAGGCTGTGAGTCTCTTTATGTGTGGTGATCTAACAGAGAGACTTGGGAAAGTCAATTATTTTCTATACAGATTGTGGTTCCACTGCTTCATGGTGGGAGGTACTGAGCCCCAGTTTATCTACCCATTGGGGTTGTTGGGAGAATTAAAGGAGTTATATAAAGTGTTTAGTGAAAGGCTTGGAGGAGGGAGATGCTCTGTGCCTTGCCCATTCTCTCCCTCCCCTCTCTGGCTACAAGCCTGAATAGTAGGTGAGGCATTTATTATCCATGTTCACAAACATCCCCAAAGACTTGTGGTTTCTGCATTAAAAACCACATTGACTGTTACCAGCTAATTGGGTGTCCTTGAGCCTGAGCTTCTCCATGCAAATACATGAGCTTGGGGTTTTTAAAAGGTATACAGTAATTATGTTCTTGGACAAATGGTATATCTTATAGAAAAGCATAGAGAATTCTTTCAGCACCCAGAGCTGGATAGGAATTGCTTGAAATATGGGTAACTGGTGATTTATAGCAAATACTTCAACAAAGAAAAGTCTGAGTAAACCTTATATTTCATTTTTCTGGCAATGAGCTACAAAAGGTTTGCATCTTAAATCAACTGGTGGTTGTACCCCCAGAAGGATGTGGTCTAAATAGATTTGTGTGACAGAGCAATTACTCATCATAGAAAGAATCCCAGCTGTCATCGTGGCTTCCCCATAAACAGTGAGTGAATGAGCAGTCACAGAATTACAAGGCTGACTTCCTGTCCACTGTCCTAAAATCTTCCCAAGCGAAAGTCACAGAGTGTTCATCAGGGAGACCCAGGAGGTACAAACAACAGTCAGTAACCATGGTGGAGAATACGACATCTAGAAGGAGACTTTTTCCTACCTCTTCATTCTGGTCCCTGGTGGAAAATCTGACAGCCCCAGTTCCCAGTTTGGGATCCTGGTAGCCTAGGTGCTGTGGAGAGGTGCAGAGACTCCAGTCTTTGGGGTTTGACAGACCTAGCCTGGAATCCCATCCTGCTGCTCACTGTGTGATTGATCTGGGACTAAAAAGCTACATTGCTAAGTAGTGCCTGTGACTCAAGGAGTAGGGCACCAGCCCCATATACTGGGGGTGGTGGGTTCAAGTCCAGCCCTGGTCAAAACTGCAAAACAAATTAAGATAAAATAAAATGTTTTTTTAAAAAAAGCTACATTTGTCTGATTTGCTATTTTCCTAGCTATAAAATGGGGCGGTTATTTCTATTTAAAAATATTTTGAACCAGTGTGCATGAAAGTGGTTGGCACTTAGTCAATGTTATTATTTAACCTTATATTAATGATAGTTAATATTTATGAAGTGCTACTAGCTGCTAGAATTGTATTAAGCATATTACACGGACTTTGTTCACAATTCCCCAATGTTCAGATTAGGAAACTGAAATAAAGGGCTTAACTGACTTTCTTCCCACATGGCAGATATAGAGCTAGTAAGTAGCCCAGACAAGATTTGACCTAAGTTGGAGACAGACTGCCCTATAATTGTTACAGGGAAGAAACAGAGACCTAACAGGCACTTATGCAGTGTTTCTGTGTTAGGTCCCAATATCCAACGTACAGATTCTCTGTCCTCAAAATGTTTACCCAGTCTCATTGGAGAGCAAGGTAGAAATGGCAGAGACAAATAGCGCTGAGTCTAGACCACCAGGAAAGCCACAATAACTGCTATGGGAGCTCAGCAAAGATCACGAACTGGCTCCAAGAGACACAATCCCTTCTCCCACAGCCTCCAGATAAGTCACCTGTTTGCATCTGAGTTTCTTAAATGTCAGCATCTTATAATTTTTAAGTTCTAATTTCAAACTAGGGAATAAAACCTGGCTTTGGCTTAATAAAAAAGTTAGGAAATATACATCCTGGAGAGACTAAGTTAATAGTAAAATGTGAGACTCTTCCTCTTCTATACACAGAGAAATCTTTCATGGGAAAAGAAAAATCACTATTGAGATAGGAAAGTTATGTGTGAGAGGGTGTGAGGAGGGAGGGAGGGAGAGAGCAGAAGTTAGAATTATTATTTTTGGAGTTCAAAGGGTTACCTGTCTGCAATGGATAGTAAGATGAATATTATCTCAGTATCCAAGAGCAGAAACCACGTTTTAAGGCCGTTTTATTTCCACATGCTCTAATGGCCTCATCCTCTATTTTAAAATAAATAATCAAATAGAAGAGTGATATCTGCATCTCATAGGTCACAAAGGAGCAAGCCATCAGCTCTTTGTGTCCAATAGCAGATGCTGCCTTGTCCCTGATGTACTAGATAGACATCCTGTCCTAGATCCCAGAATGTTTGGGGAGAGGGTAGGCAGGGTACATACATCCCCTTACTGGGAAGTTGCATATTTACCCGTGGAGAGCACGCGGCATGCATTACAGCGCACTCATGACCAATTCTGTGCTCTGTGTCAGCTCAGGCCTATGTGGGGAGAGAGGGAACTACCCTGCAGAAGGAGCCTGGATGGGGGGTAGGCCTAGCAGGGAGGGAAGGAGGCATGGCAGCCAGTTGATTTTCTTGAGCTGCCTAAATCATTCTCCCCCAACCTACTGTGCTGAGAATGAGAATTATTGTTTCCAGGATGTCAAGTCTCTGCCTTGTTTTTGCGTAATCACTTGAGAATCAAAAACACATCTACCTGTGCCTCTCTGACAAAGGAAAACTCAGCCCACCCCCAAATGGCAATGCCTGTGTTTGGTGGCTGTTCACCTCTTCTTCATGTCACCTGCCAACATAGAGACAAGCTGGCCACTAAAGGCATTGTCAAACACTTGCCTACTGAGTCTTCAAGATTGTTGTTCTACGGACTTGGGTATTAGACACAAAGACGTGCCCTTTATTCATGAACTCTTTAGCTAAAAGTTGCTTCTCCCAAAGAAATAAAGTTTTGCAAAGCAACATCTACTTTGATCCATGCTAAAATATTCAGTAGAGCAATGTCTCCCAAAATGTGTTTCTTGAAACATTCGTCCTATGTATGATACATTCCCAGAACAATGCACTTTGTGGAAAATATATAACACAGCCGCTTCTTAGATACTTATAAAACACACCATATTATATGATAAGAATTAAAGATAAGCATACTATTTATATGAGTTTAATCCAGTATTTCTGAAATTTATTTGTTTTTAGAATTCTTTCACTTTCATCATCTAGGTAGCCCTCAGCCCTGCTTTAGTGGAACATACTTAGGTAAATGCTTATCGAATCCACAGAAATTGATTTAGTACCATCATCTCTAGTATAGAGCAGGCGTTCTGCTTTTCACAAGATTTTGACACCAGAAGAGTGACTGTAACCTCAGTCACACTGTCATTCTGTGCCTCACTTTGCAGACTCTGGAGAGCAAGTGCTGTTTCATCAAGGGTTAAAAGGTGTCTCTGAACAATGCATATGGCTTCCATGTGAGAAAAACAATAATCTTCTACAAAAAGGCTTACTGCAAACTATCAACTGTTTTTTTTTCCCAGTAAAAATTATCACTTTGGTACCCCCTTTAAAAAGATGATAGCATAACACAAGGAACATTCATATATGACTCAAGGATAGTCAGGCATGAAAACAGAAGGGCCTTCACTGCACTTACCATCGAAAGAAACCCTATGAGGCAGGTGTTCTTAGTAGGCCCATTTTATAAGTAAGGAAACTGAGTGTAATGTCCTCAAGGCCTCATTGTTACTATATCACAGAATGGCAGGGAAGTGATGGAAATTTCAGATAGGTGCTCTCAGAGTGACTGCCACCAAGGAGCCCACAGAAGTGCCTGGCCCTCCCTCTTCTAGATACAAAGAAGCCAAATACTTCTAGATCTTCTCTCTTCCATGCCCACTGCCCATATTTGGTAGTGTCAGGAGGGATTAACAGCAGGGACCAGCTTTCACTTAACGGTGTCCTTTTTCGCTGTGGCCTCCACATACATCCTCTACCCACATATAGCACAACTTCATGTATGTGCAAGCTACCCATTCTCACAGGACCTCATGCTTAGAAAGGCTCCGTGGTTAGTTTAATGCTTTTCTGTTGCCATCTCGAAATTCTTAGTAACTTTTGGAGAAGGGCCTGCCATATTCCTTTTATAGTAGGTACCATCAAATGATAAAGCTGATTCTGCCTGCCCAGTTTAGTATTCATTTTATGTTTGTTTAATTAATATTATGGTAAGAGAATGATTTTTGTATAGCAAATATGTGTATGAGGATTTCCTTCAAAATTATATGAAGAACAGCCATTAAAAAAAAAAAAAAAGGAGACTTTACAGGCTTTGTAAAGGGTAGAAGTGGAAAGTGTGATGCTTTACTATTATTCTTAGTAAAGCATCACAAGAATGGAGAAGCATGAATCCTATGTATTCAATTTTGATATGAGGACAATTAATGACATTTAATGACACGGCAGAGGGGTGGGGGAAGGGGAGAGTAGAGAGAGAGAAGAAGGGAGGGAGTGGGGAAAGGAAGAGCAGAGAGAGGGAAGGAGGGAGGGGGTGCGGTCTCAGTGTGTGCCACACCTTTTGGGAGGAAGGCACAATTGTAAGAGGGATTTGACCTAACAAATGCAATCAGTATAACCTGGTTTCTTGTGCCCTCAATGAATCCCCAACAATAATAATAATAAAAAAGAATGGCAGATAATGTATGGAAACTAGCCAAACAACAGAACACATAGCCACAACAACAGGAAAAAGATGCTTCGAAGACTCCACTCCAGGAATTAGCCACATATCTACAGGTCAGTCAAAATCCATGTTTGTTCTGTGTGTCCGTATGGGAAGCACATTATTGTCAAGCAGAGATGCACCCTTATAGGACAAACTGCTTTGTTTCATGAGGTTTTATCTAGAAATTATAAGCTATCAAAATATTCATACACTTTGGTACAGAAATCCTACTTTGTAGAATTTAGACTAAATTTTTTTTTTCTTAAAAATGGGGAAAGTGTATGACCCTTGATATTCATTGAGATGTTACCACGAAGGAGATAAGAGCCAGCTAAATGTTCAAGGAGTATGGCTAAATAAATTATGGAGCATCTACCTGATGAAATATATGTCAAAATTGGTATGTAAAGAGCTAGAGCAGATCATAGGGTTACTGTCACAACCATTAGCTCTGCTGTTGTAGAATGAAAATAGCCACAGGCAATCCAAAAATGGATGAATGTAGCTGTGTGTCCCAATAAAACGTTATTTACAAAAAGAAGAAATGGGCCAGATTTGGCAGGTGAGAAATAATTTGCCAACCCCTAGTACCATTATTAAAATGATGATTATGAAGACCATCTTAACATAGGATGTTTAATGAAAAAGAACAGGATAAAAATCTATACATTTTTAATGATTCCAACTGGTAATATGTCTATAAAAATTTGGAATGTGGAAAGAAAACATATATACAGTAGAAACACTGTAAATTGACCACTCAAGAGACTGTAACAAACTGGTCAACACACAGAAGTGGTCAACATAAGGAACTTGGCCTACTCTACTGAGATGTACACATGGTGCACATATGTGCTATATGAAAATTAGGTCAACTCGAAGTGGTCAAAGCAAGGAGGTGGTCAACTATGAGGTTCTAAATATGCAAATAGTGGGTAGGCTGGAAAGCTAAAATTCTGGGTAATTTCTTTTCTTTGCTGTGAGAGATGTTTTCTCAACCTTGATACCCTTTCATATAAATAACACTGAATACATATGTGCAAAATAAAATAAATGTAGATATACAGATCCCTTCTAACCAGGACTCCACCAAGCAGTCAAAGGATGGTAAGGGAGCATGGGGTGCACTCATGCAATTTCCATTGCTTAATAGCCGTTGCTCCTCAAGTACTTAGCTCCCTACCTTTGGAGGTTTCCTTCCATTGGCCTAGCAACAGAGAGGGGCAGGACATTTTGTTGACCAGTGCTGAGCTAGGTCTGTGAGTGGTGTGTTGGTTGGCTATTCCTAGGGAAGTTGGGCACACAACAGTGCAGCTGAGAATCTGCACTGGGCAGAGGGAGAAAAAAGAAATGACATTCTGACATTCATTAAGAAGGAAAAGAACAGTGCTAATTCTATCTTACCATGAATCCTTCTAGTTAATAACCAAGCATAAGCTAGCATGAATTTATGTACAAGACTGCTTTTCTAAGACTCTTATTTTGTTTTATTGAGTTACAAAGTGATCTTCACAAATGGATTTCACCGTATACAGATTTGATCAAAGTCATTAACATATTCAAATTTGTTGAGTTATAGTTTTATAAGGGATTCATTCCTAGAAGAAATTGACATGGTTTTGTATATGTGTTCATTTCAAAACATAGTATATTCTTTTGTTAAATCCCATAGAATGAGAGATTACAGCAAAACAAAGCAGGTACTGTTTTTACTAAGCAGATCCAGCAATGTGTTGTGAAGGCGACGAGTTTTATTTTTTTCCTTTGGGATTTTGAAATTGAACTTGAGTGGCTGTAAAGAGATTTCTGAATGAGGCAAACTTGAAAATATTATCACCCTTTTTTGAAAAAAAAAGCATCATTTTCTTTGAAAGATCTGATATTAAATGAGACATTTTCTCTCTGCTGCTCCAGTCTGTTGGTTATCACAATGAAATAATTCCCCAAACTATATCTTTCCAGTTGTCATGGAAATAATTTTACTATGTCCAAATTTGAGCCTTAAAACGTTACAATAAAATCCATAGAGAGAAGGATGCCTGCAGAAAAGTTTCTTTTATTTTAACTGTACATATGATAATCACTTCAAAGATAAAAGGTTACCACTTTCTTAGTCCTCAATTCAATACAAAGTTGGGCAAATTAGAAGGCTTCTTTCTTTAACACAAATTGTTGGACCCAGGAAATCATCCCACAGCAAGAACTAGGACAAAGACGTTGAACTATCTGGCAATACTAAAAGTGTTTAAGAAATAATAATAATTAAACAAATTTTGAGGGCTTGCTCTATACCTAACATGGTGATAAGGGCTTTACATATTAGCTTGTTTAGTTTTCACAATGGCCCAAAGAATAGACACTGGTTTTGTACCCATTTTACAGGTGAGGACATCAACAAGGTCAAATGTCTTGCTTAAGATCACAAAACTACTAAGATGGTGGGCAAAGATTTGAACCCAATTCTCTAAGGTGCTAAAACTTCTTTTATTAATGAGTCCATTATACTACCTAACCAAAGGAAAGTTCCTAAAGGATGATAGGTGAGCATTTCTTAAGTTTATCAAGGAAAGGTTCTCCCAGAAAAAAAGTTTTACTATGTGCACATGGAGGAAAATAATTTTACGCTGTTTGCAGAACATGAAATTGTTCTATGAAACCAAGGGCCAGTGATTTAACCAGGTGCTAGAGAGTGAACCCGGGGAAAATACGAGCAGTTAAAACTGGTCAAGAACTCCAAGATTCTATTTCCTGTTCTTTGTTTTTTTTTTTTAAAGGAAAGAAATGAAAAGAAAAAAATCCTTACGTTTATTTATCATACAAAAATAACCTGAAAATGAAGAGTGGGACATAGGGTCAGCACCAGCATTTCAATAGCTCCACTTAGGAAATTTTTATATATATTCTATCATACCACATATATGTACTTATGCACACATAAACATAGTCACATATTGAAATACCCTATTTTCTGGCTTACTAAGAGACTATATAAATGTATATATGTATATGTATATGTATACACACACACACAAACACACACATATATAGTAGAATACAACATATACACATAATAGGCTCTTTTTCTTCAACATTTTAAAACAAAATCAAATATATTTTCTGTATTTACTTACTTTCCCTATTTGTAGAACATATTAATTTAATATTTTCTTAATGGTTCATAGTAATTATCAGAAACATTATATATTATTTTATTTTAAAATTCATGCCTTTAAGTCTCAGCAAAACCTAGGGGATTCTCAGCCCCTACATTGTATGACAAAGACTATAATTAGGCTCTTCGAAATCTAAAGACTAAAATTTGGGGGGTAGTCTATATAATGTCAAGAAAACAATATATGTTTTGGAGTTACCAACATCTGGAATGAATGACCAATTGTGATTTCTTATGTAAGCCACTTAAGTTTTGTGAGCCTAAATAAGATGTGTGAATATATATGTATAGAAATTTATATCCATAAATCTATATATGTGTTTATATATTTATTTATGTATAGGTATATTAGGTAACCACTTTATTGAAAAATATTAATGCAATGGGGATCTCAACATGAAACAATTTTATGTTTCACTAATCACTGTTCTCCTGATTAACATCAGATGTTCCTTTGGGCATATTCCATTATTTTCTATTACAACTTAGTTATTTCAAAAAGAATTAGTTCAGCCTATAGTCCCAGCTACTCAGGAGGCTGAGGCAAGAGAATCGCCTAAGCCCAGGAGTTGGAGGTTGCTGTGATGCCATGACACTCTACCAAGGGCAATAAAGCAAGACTCTGTCTCCAATGAAAATATTTCAAATTGTATATAAAACCAGCACATTGTACCTCATGATTGCATTAATGTACACAGTTATGATTTAATTAAAAAAATTAGTTCAGGCCAGCTTGAAAGTCTAATTACAAAACTATTACAAATCTGTTCTCCTTTTCTCTCTTTCCCAGAGCACAGGCTTGATCTCTATTTTAAGAGACCTATACAGGTGAAGTATCTTAATGTGGGCTTGTCTTTTAATTCCTCTTTCCCCTCATTTTCTTAACTCTGACTCCAGAATACCTCTCCTCCAACCCTATTTACTTCTGGGTCGCTGGCTCCTCTGAGAAGAGGATCAGAGGAGAAGATATGGATTTCTGGCAGGTTGTCAATAGTAGAAACTTGGGCATGGATCTATCTGGCACTGGTGTCTTCCATGCTTTCATAGCTTTTTCATTCTTCTAAAAGATAGCGGTCACTGTCACTCTACTGCTCCATTGCTGAAAGGTAATTGTGTCAATATCTGTCTCCAACCACAGTTCCACACCTCCAATCCCTTCCCATATGGGACAACTCTCACTAGTTAGGTATGCTGACAGTCCCACGGCTTCTGCTTACTGCATTGAAGCCCTAGAGAAATCCTCTTATACACAACAAAAAGTAGAGTATGCTTACATTTTCTTTCCAAGAACACTACACCATTGTGGTCCAATCTGATATCTTCAGAGACCTCTAAGAAAAAAGCAGGGTCTAGACTCCATATGCACTCATGCCCCCCAAATCCAGATGATGTATCAAGTTCTCCCACTTATTTGCTCTTAACCCCTACTCTACCCCACTGGCAGCAACAAAGAGGCCTTCAGTTTCCCAGCACAGAAGAAATATACAGAGAGTGATGTCAGCAAGATAGTGGGATAGGAGTCAACTGGCTTCACTCTCCCTCACAGAAATCTAACTAGGAACTATACACAGGCAAGAATGTCATCCTTAATATCCTCAAAACTCATGAGTAGGGCTGAGATATCCCCTTAAAATGTAGAAAAGAGAAAAATTGCAATTGAATGGTAAGAGGAACACTGCCTGTGGCCACACTGCCCCTCTCTCAAGATGGCAGAGTGCTGTGCACAAAGAATTCTCCTGGATCCATGATTTCTACAGTGGGTAAATCAAGTTGGAGGTGGACATTCAGCTTCCTCACTATTCCAGGACCCTTCACAAGAGGCTTACTCCAGTCTTGTTCGAAAGGAAACATTGTGAATGCCAGCAGAGCTAGACCACCAGGGGTTAGTCAGAAACAACAGAGTGGGATGGGGCTCACAGCAAATGTCACACTGGTCTTGGTGGCTGCTCTGCATTCTAGACATGGAAGCACCACATCAGATGAACTAGCCAAAAGCATCCCACTGCAAGAAACATGGTCTAATGTCTTTTAGGATTGGATTCCTAACCACCTTCCCCACGCAGCTTTCCCATAGGTGCTCTCCTTAAATTTTCCCTTGATCAAGATGCAACTGTAGGTCAGTGACTACCTGCATAGGGAGTATTTGGCCCTTCCCAGTGTTAATGATGAAATAATCCAACTAAGCTCTGATGCTCTCATTAAGAGCTGGGAGGCAACTGCAGGCCAGAAATTACCTGAGGAAGAAGCAGCTGGCTCCGCCTAACCCCAGCTGCAGAGCAGTGACTTCACAAATTTCAGTGTTCTGCTTAAACCTACCCATAGGCCCAGAGGCAAGCTCAAGTCAATACATTTGTGTGTATCAGGGTCTCTGGTCCTGCTTATCTCATGTGGCGAGGTAACACCTCTAGAAATCTCACCCAGCCTCAGAGACCATCACACAGCTCTGCCAAACTACAGATTCCAAATAACAGTGTTGCCTAGCCAGGGAAGATACTCTGCAACCCTACCTAATCAAAGATAATTGCAGAGTGCAGACAGCAGCCCCATGTGACAGCAAAGTCCAGACAGTGGTCTCACTGCACCACAGAGCACAGCCAGCAACCCAGCCTAACTGAGAACTTGACACCAAGATCAGCCTGCTTGGCATTGCTACCAGCCAACCCATTCACAATTCTAGGCTAGACTAAATAGCAAAGGAATATTACCACCAAAGAACACCATCAATATCCAGAAGAGGTAGCCTTCTCCTCAAATATACAGGCATCAGTGTAAGATTATGAAAAAGCAGGAAATTATCACATCACCATAAGAAACCAATGAAGGTCCACCAAGGGAACTAATAGACTCAAGAGATATAGAGATCTATGAAATGAGTGACAAAGAATTCAGAACAATCTTCTTAAAGAAGTTCAGGGAACAACTATAAAATATGGATAAAATGAAATACAAATTGGAAAATAATTCACAAATAAAATGAAAAGTTGGACCAAGAAATTAAAATGACTTAAAAAATAAATAGAAATCCTAAAGATAAAAATACAATAATTGAACTGAAAACTTCAATAAAATATCAACAACTTACTTGATCTAGCAGAAGAATCAGTGAGCTCAAAGGTAGACATTTGAAATTATCCAAGCAGAAGAGCAAAAAAGGAAAAAGAATAAATAAGAACAAAGAAGGCCTATAGAAATTATGGGTCATTATCAAGCAAGCTAATATTCTCATAATAGGAATTCCTGAAGGAGAAGTGAAAGAAAATGGCCTAGAAAGAATATTTAAGGGAAGAATGACTGAAAATGTTGCAAATCAAGGAAAGACAGCAACATCCACATACTGAAATCTTAGACATTGCCAAGCAAATTCAACCCAAAGTGGAGTTCAACAAGATACATCATAATCAAATTATCAAAATCAGAGACAAAGAAAAAATACTGAAAGTATTTAGAGTAAAGAATACATTGAAAGCATCATTCACCATGATTAAGTGGGATTTACCCCTAGGATGCAAGGTCAGTTCCACAAAAACAAATCAATAAATATGGTATACCACATTAACAAACTGAAAGAGAAAAACCATCTGATAATCTCAATAGACACAGAAAAATTTATTTGACAAACTTTAATATCCTCTCATGATAAATACTCAACAGATTAGGTGTAGAGCAAATGCACAGTATAATTCACAACAGCTAAAACATGGACACAACCTAAGTGTTCACCAACACATGAATGGGTAAAGAAAATGTGGCACGTATATGTAACTGGAATACTATTCAGCCTTAAAGGAGGGATTATGTCAGTACAACATAGGTTAATATGGAAGACATTATGTTAAGTAATATAAGCCAAGTAAATAAAGAATATCGCACAACCTCACTCGTATCTGGAATATAATAAAGTTGAACTCATGGAAGTAGAGAGTAGAATTGTGATGACTAAAGTCTGGGAGGAGTCTGGGAGGGAATGGGAAGTTATGGATGAAAGGAAACAATGTTTTAGATAGGAATAAAGGGAGGTATAGATTTTGAGACCTGTTGCTCAGCAGGGTGATTATAGTCAATATTTATTATATGCATTGATATCTTTGAATCCAAACTTAATCCCTTCTAGAACCCCATTCAAGTTCCAAACATTTGTGGTCCAAGACAATTTTTCCCCTTTAAAATAATACAAACTGGATTAATCCATTCCTGGGTCCCACAGACTCAAATTTCTAAAATTATTTTAACAATAAATATACTGGATTTTAAGGTAAAATATTAACAAATAATAATATTTGAATAAAATATGAATTAATAAAATTAAAAATATAAAAACCTATATTTACCTTAAAAAGAAGTGATGATGGCACATGTGAAAGCTGGAGGAGGAGAGAGATTGCTTCAAAGGTGAGTCACCTTCTATGATGACATCAGGTCACTGCATTTCTGATGGTTCTGGTGTCTGTATTTTTTGCCTTTTCATGTGCTCTGCTAAGGTACCACTTGTGGAGGGCTTGAGGTCACTGGTTGTATCTTTTGAGCCCTAGTATCAGGCATGCCTTTCTCTAAATCATCATGGAGGACTTTGACTTTCTCACAAATTATTTCAGAAATCACATCACTAGCCAGCTGTTTTTTATTAATCCAAACTAAGAGGAGTTTTTCCATCTCTCCATACTTTTCAATCTCCTAGAGGTCAGCATTATAACCCCCTTTGCCACATCAGCTGTTTTGATAGCTTATTTTTCAAAATCATACAGTTGATTTAGGCATCCCTACCATAGTAGTGAGATCAGACACACGTGTACTGCTTTCATGCTTAGATGTAAGATCTTTCTTAACCTCAATTTTAGCTCCAGCAGCTTTCTTCTTACTCTATTTTCCTCACTACACTTTTTCAGGTACACTTGTTATTATATTAAAAAAATACAAAGTCAGCACAAAAGCATAAAATTAGCAGTTGGAAATCACACAAGATGCTTTCACCATAGCTCCTGACAACAAACTGAACCACAAAGCCTATGGCTGGCCTGACCACTGGAGAAACTTACGTACAAAACCAAACACAAACTATGTCAAAAACACAAACAACGTGCTAGGCATTTGGATTCCAAAGCAGCATTCAGAATTGGGGCAAATTTGCTTGAACTTTTTGTTCGGATTCCAAGTGTCTCGAGTTCTGTGGCATTTGGATTCCAGGGGCAATACCGTATTTTAAAATAACAAAGAGCAAATTTCAAATGCCTCACCATAAAACATCATAGGTAAGTGTGGTGATGGTTACATTAATTAGTTTGTTTAGCAGGCCTAGGTCATGTTCGAACCTACCACCCCCAGTTATAATTTGATTTAATTATGCTACATTGTATACATCTATCAATATGCCACATTTTACCCTATGAAAATATACAATTTGGATTTTTCTGTCAAAAAATTATTAAAACTTAAAAATAAACCAAGAAAAGAAGACAAAACAAAAGAAGAACATGCAGTTTGGGTAGGGATATTCTTGTCTGTCAGAGGATAGACAATCTCTAGGTGATTATCTTATGTCTATTCTTTATATATGTATGGTTTATATATACCTGTTGTTTCCACATCTGTTGCTGGGCCTAATACCAGCAGGTTAGGAGCTCAGAAAGGCAAGACAGATGTGAAGTGGAAAGAGAAAGGTTGTATTGGAGATCATATCATTCTCTTACCATTTCCAAGTATTATCAGTGAGTGAGTCTTATCAAAGCTGGTGCTCTTTGCCAAGGAGATAAACATATTTCTGACCCCAGAGTTAAGCCACAGGAGAAAATATGGTGGGAATTAGAAGAGCTATGAACTAGGTTTCTGCTTTATGCTTATGAAATCAGCTCAACGTGCTTGGGCTGGAGTAGCATTTGATTGCCTGAGAGTAAACATGGCTGCTTCTTCACTTTCGCCTTCTAGTTCTCATGCAAACATCCTTTGTGGCTGGTCTCAGCCTGGACCATACAGAGAAAGGAATTCTGAGAAACACAATAAAAAATAACATGAAACCGAAGACTTCTACTGGTAGTGATTTCCTCCTCTTCCATCCATTTCCTGTCTTCTCATGCAGACTTCTAAGAGGTGAGGAATTGGGTGGTGGATAATGACAGCTGAGATAACTTCTTAATAGTTCTGGATGGGATCTAGCTTGATTGTTAAAATTTTTTCTAAAATATGAGTTCCTTCATGGCTGGGAAGAATCAACATTATTAAAATGTCCATACTACCCAAAGCAATCTATAGATTTAATCTGCATCAAAGCACCAATGTCATTCTTTAAAGATCTTGAAAAAATAGTACTTTGATTCATATGAAACCAGAAAAAAAAACTTGAACAGCAAATACAGTTTTTAGAAATAAGAATAAATCTGGAGACATCATGTTGGCAGACTTCAGGTTGTATTACAAGGCTATAGTGATCAAAACAGCATGGTACTAACACAAAAACAGAGACACAGATCTATGGAATAGGATAGAGAATCTAGGATGACCCAGTTACATATCATCATTTAATCTTTGATAAGCCTAATAAAAATATGCAACAGGGAAAAGGATCCTTATTTAATAAATGGTTCTGGGAGAACTGGTTATCCATAGGGAAGACTAAAACTTGACCCGCACCTCTCACCACTGACAAAAATTAATTCTCATTGGATAAAAGATTTAAATTTAAGACATGAAACAAGAAAAATTCTAGAAGAGAGTGTGGGGAAAACACTTGTAGATATTGGTCTAGGAAAAAACTTTATGAGGAAGACTCCCCCCTAGAAATCACAACAACACCAAAAATAAATAACTGGGACTTGATCAAGCTAAAAAGCTTTTGCACAGCTAAAAGTACCACAAACAGAGCAAACAGACCTCAGAATGGGAGGAGATTTTTGCATGGTATGAATCTGACAAAGGCCTGATAACTAGAATCTACAAAGAACTCAAATTAAACAATAAGAAAAGTGCAAAAAATCCTCTCTCTAAGTGGGCAAGAGATTTGAACAGAAACTTCTTTGAGGATGATAGACAAATGGCCAAAAAACACATGAAAAAATGCTCATCTTTAATTAACAGAGAAATGCAAATCAAAACTACTCAAAGATATTGCCTAACCCCAGCAATATTAGCCCACATCACAAACTGCCAAAATACCAGATGCTGGCATGAATGTGGAGAGAAGGGAATACTTCTATACTGCAGTGGGATTGCAAACTAATACAGCATTTTTGGAGAGAAGTATGGAGAATCCTCAAAGATGAGAAAGTAGACCTTCCATTTGACCCTGCAATCCCATTACTAGGTATCTACTCAGAAGAACAAAAATGATTTTACCACAAAGACACTTGCACTAGAATGTTTATTGCAGCCCAATTCGGAATTTTTGAGTTGTGGAAGCAACCTAAATGCCCATCAACTGATTAATGGATCAAAAAACTGTGGTATATGTATACCGTGGAATATTATTTAGCCATAAAAAAGATGGAGACTTTACATCTTTTACATTTACCTGGATGGAGTTGAAATACATTCTTCTTAGTAAAGTATTACAAGAATGGAAAAATAAATATCCAATGTACTCCCTACTAATATGAAATCAATATATAAACAATTACATATCCATAAGAACAATAAAACACTGTTATAGTCCAGTTCAGGGGTAGAGGAAAGCAGGAGAGGTGTAGGGGAAAGACATATGACAGAAGGAGGGAGGGCATGAGGTGGGATCTCACCTAATATGCACATTGTGAGGGTGTATAACACATCCCCTGGGTAAGGAGCTCTTCTACAAATGGAACTTTACCCTGGAAGTGAGAACAATGTAACCTAAATATTGTGCCCTAATATTAATTTGAAAAAAGTTTTAAAAAATAAATAAAATACGAGCTCCTTGTTTCTTTCTATTCTTAGCTTTGGACCCTAGTTACTAATTCCAAGGCAGTAGGAAAAGTCCCATGAAATGTCCCATTATATAAGATTGCATTTTAAGAATCTTCTGAATGGGAAGTGATAAGTACTGGACACCATCCAGTAAAGCTTTAGTTATTTGATCATTTCTTTTGTTATCGCCTGAAAATGTTCACAGGTGTAATGGCAAATTCTAAAGTGTATGTGGCAGAAGGAGGCAAGATGGCCGACTGGAGCCAGTTTTCCACACAGGCTCCCATCCAGAAGGAGAGTTAAAGGACAGAAGTTTAACAAGCAAGCTGATGGTTTGGAGCTGAGTCAAGAGAGAAGACTGAAGAGCAATATCACCCCTGCTGAGGCGAGCTTTGACCCCAAGGAAACAAACATTAGGTACAAAACCCATGGCTAAGCAGACGGAAGTCCCCTCCCCCATGAGAATGGCTCACAGTATACTTTCTACAAACAAGCAAGCAGAGTTCAGATCTCCTTCTATTTTATCCCATGGGAAAGACCCTCTAAAAACCAGAACTCCTTCCCCAGAGAGGACCCACTAGTGTGACATGGCACTCTCCCATCAGGCATAAAACTGTACAAGCAATTCTGAACTCCAGCACTTCCCTCTACTCTCACCCCGTGGTCTGGAAGCCTGTCCCCAAAGGAGTCCAAATTCTTGGGCATTTTCTTGAGAGGTGTGGATATGGCGTGGGCTGTTACAAGTCTGTGCTCAATCGGCAGCACAGGTGTAAGGTGGGGACTGTGCAGCAAGGGAGCCATATGGGAGAGGAAGAGACGGTGCCCCAGGGCTCAGGGGAGCATCAGCAGTGGTGGGAACAATAGGGCTCACACTCTTGGTGATGTTTTGGAGAAACACTTCCCGCCTCTCTTAGCAAGCAGAAGGAACCAGGCCTCTGCTCCAGTGGCAGCCACAGGTGGAATAGATCTGGGATGGAAATGCAGCCCCCATGAGCAAAGGGTATGCCTGAAGTGGTACCTGCCCAGGCAGGGACAGAGAATAGAATCTGCACATGCACAGAGGCGGCATACTCCCAGAGTGAGGCTGAGTCAGAATTGGTGCTTTTGTGAGCCCAAGATGTAATCAGCCCCCAGGGGAGCATAGCTGGGACAAAAGCAGGCACGGCAGCAGCATCAGCCCAGGGAAGGGCAGGAACTGAGAGGTGTTTGTAAGCTCTAACCACCCCTGTCCCCAAATAGAGTACAGCAGAGACAGAGACAGCTCCATGAGAATTGGAACAGTGGCAGCAGCACAGGGTGGGGCTGAGTCACAGTTTCTGTGACCTCAAACAGTGCCTGGCCCTCAGGGGAATATAGCTGGGACAAAAATACAAATGCTGTGAGAATATAAGTGGCAGCAACATCAATCAGGGGTGGAGCTGGAAATGAGTGAAACTGCTCAGCCTCCATTAAGCACCCAAGGTAGTCAGGCTTTAGTTCCCTCTGCTGGCTGATGGCAGAGTGCAGCAGCTTTGGTGAGGAAACATAGATCTCCCAGTGACTCAGGCAGGCACAAATCCCTGGTGCATCTGCTCATTGGAGGGATCTGGGTCACAGCCCTATGGGGTTACCAGTGACTGGATGTGACAAAGGGGCAAGGTGGTGAAGGAGACATCAACCTTCCCGGACTAATTCATTTGCTGGGTGGGCCCTTCTGACTCCACAGAGCACCCGAGTGAGTCCTATTCGAGCTGCCAACAGACCCCGGTTATCTAGTTGCTGGAGACCTTTTGAACTCTCCCACTTGAGACTGGGTGCTGACTAGGACAATTGATTTGGAACGCTTGAACTGGGCCAATCAACTGAGGACTATCCAAGCTGAAATTTCAACCCAAAGTTACTGATTCACTAGGATTGGACAGAGACCAGCTGAAAATAAGACAGAGCCACTTAGCCCCACCAAACCAAGCATGTCCCCAGTGTCTGAGGCAGTAGTACTGTATGGGTCCTTTTCAAAGCTCTAGAGGAAACCCTGCAGTCACCAGTGCCAGCTCTTGGGCAAAGGGCTGGTTAATCACTACTCCAGGAGCCCCAAATCCAATTTTACCTTATCTGTTCATTTAGCCAAATGGTGAAAAATAATCATGGGGTGGAATCAGCGGAAAAACTCTTGCAACATGACTAACCAGAGTAGATCAACTCTCCCAAGGAATGACAAGACAAACACACCAGAAGATCCCATTCATAAACAAATGGCTAAGATGTCAGAAATCGAATTCAGAATTTGGACTGCAAATAAGATTAACAGAATGGAGGTAATGTTGAAATTAGAAATTCAAAGAGAATTTTAAAAGTTGTCTTAAGAATCCAAATGAATTCAAAGACAAAACTACCAAAGATTTTGACACATTGAGGCAAGAACTTACAGCCCTCGAAGATATGAAAAATACAGTGGAATCCCTCAGTAATAGAATGGAGCAGGCAGAAAAAAGGATTTCTGACATTGAAGACAAAGCTTTTGAGCGCTCCAAAAGGCTCAAAGAGGAAGAAAAGTGGAGAGCAAAACTGGATCATTCTCTGAGAGAGCTCTGGGACAATTCAAAGAAAACTGATACTTGCCTTATTGGAATTCCTGAAGGCAAGGAGGTTGTTTCCAAAGGCCCAGATACTCTACTACAAGAGATGATTGTGGAGAACTTCCCAAACATGGCAAGAGATTCTGAAATTCAGATAGCAGACAGCTTCAGAACCCCAGCACAAATCAACCCAAATAAAGTATCTCCCACACACATTATAATTAACTTCTCCAAAGTTAATAAGAAGGAGAAAATTCTGCAAGCTGTAAGACGTAAGAAAATCATAAGCTACAAGGGGAAGAATATTAGAATGACTGCAGATCTCTCTGCTGAAACTTTTCAAGCTAGAAGAGGGTGGTCATCGACATTTAACCTTCTAAAACAAAATAACTTTCAACCCAGGATCCTGTATCCAGCTAAACTGAGTTTCAATTATGATGGAGAAATTAAATACTTTAATGACATTCACATGTTGAAGAAATTTGCCATAACTAAACCAGCTCTTCAGGATATTCTCAGACCTATCCTCTATAATGACCAGCACAATCCTCTACTTCCAAAGTATACTCACTCAGAAACTTTTGATCAAACTCCAACTTCCACAGTGGCAAAAGAATTAAAAATGTCTACTGGTCTTTCAAAAAACTCGATACCCAAAATACTACCAGGCTTATCAATACTCTCAATTAATGTGAATAGCTTAAATGGTCCTCTAAAGAGGCACAGGTTGGCTGACTGAATACAAAAACTCAGGCCAGATATCTGCTGCATACAAGAATCTCATCTTACCTTAAAAGATAAATATAGACTCAGGGTGAAGGGATGTTATCTATAATTCAAGCATATAGCAAGAAAAAAGCAGGTGTTGCAAGTTTATTCATGGATACAATAGGCTTTAAACCAATACAGTAAGGAAAGATAAGGATGGTCACTAGACATTTGTTAAGGGTAACACTCAACATGATATTATTTCAATTATTAACATTTATGCACCCAACCAGCATATGTCTCAATTTTTAAGAGAGACTCTAACAGACATGACCAAAATGATTTCCTCCAGCACCTTAATAGTTGAAGATTTTAACATCCCTTTGGCAGTGTTGGATAGACCCTCCAATAAGAAGCTAAGCAAAGAAATTTTAGACTTAATCTTAACCATTCAACAATTGGATTTAACAGACATCTACAGAACATTCCATCCTAACAAAACTGAATACACAT